>PVLA01012762.1:0-41776 GCA_004027455.1 Hydrochoerus hydrochaeris | reverse complement strand
CTGAGGATTACCCAGGACTTCTTTTATTAATCTTCTTATATCTTGCTTCACCTGAGTTAGAATTTCAGATTTAAATTTGACGATGATGTCATGGATGTATTTCTTTATTTCTGATGAGGTTGTCTTTGACATTACAGGTTTGCTGCTCTCAACCTCCTCTGCATTTACCTCTGTTGGACTCACTTTCCCTGGTTCTGCAGTTGGGGACCTCTTGCTCTTTCTCTGTCTTGTCATGTTTTTGGCCCCCTTCAGGCAGGTGGGTGATGGAGGTCTCTGGGCCTTTTGTATTGCTTACAGTTTTTTCTGCAGTGTACTTGCTAGGGAAGTACCACCCCCCAGTCGGCTGTGGATCTGCGAGTTGTACACTGAGAGCTGGTTCCTCCCCCTATGCCAGTCAATCATTTCATGCTTCAACATGTTTGTGTGTTCCCTGGGGATGCCACTGGCCCAGAAAAGCCTCATCCCTGGCTATTGGGTTTCAACCAGGGGCATGGCCCTACCTGAGCAGATCCCACCAATCTGCTTTGGACTAGGAGTCATCAGCATATGCTGCCTTGGGTTTTGATTCAAGCCAGCCCTGCCCAACTCCAAAATGTCACCCAGCCAGTCCTCCCAGTTTGGGGAATACAGTTCCCATCACTCACCAAAATTCATGCAGCTTGACTGGTTGTTTGCACTCCCTGTCTCAGCCCCTCCTCCAGCCAAGGGTCTGGAACTCACCAATCTCTGCTCTTGGCAGGGCCGTGATCTCAGCTCTATCGTGAGTCACCAGACTTTAAGACATGCCAGTACAGTGATTGGAGCTTGCCCAGCTCCAGCCCTCTGTCTGTGCTTCTTTTCTTTCTTTTTTCTTTTTTTCTTTTTCTTTTTCCTCAGTTTCTTCCTGGGTCATAAGAATTCCACTCCTTTTGTCTGGCTTTCTCCATGTTGCCAGATTCCAGCATCTGAGTTGTGTTTATTATTATTTTTCCTCAGAGAGGCTTTTGTGTTCTGCCACTCAGTCTGCCATCTTGCAATCTCCTGCACCTCTTGCTAGAGCTACTATATAATGATCAACTTCAACCTTTGTAGGACATGTGATTGCTGAGAGCTTCCTATAGTGCCCTTAAGTGAGGATGAAGAGAAAATATGTCTCTAATAAATTGTGCTTTTTATTTTGAGATTTAAAATAATATTATGGCCTAAAATTGTATTAAATTATATTTGTTTTTGAGATTTAAAATAATATTATGGCCTAAAATTGGATTAAATTATATCAAGACTAACACATATTTATTCAGCATTTAATATGTGTTATGTGATAAACTAGACACTAAATACTAAATAATTCAAGCTCTTGACTTCAAAATTTTTATTCAACAAGAAATTGTAGGTGGCTGAACCTCCCTAATAAATTGAGACTATAAGAGAAAAAATGTTGATTGCATACTATGTTCATGAAAAGAATAAATTCAGATTTGAAATAGCTAGCTGTCAGTTGTTAATAAGTTTTTGACTATGATGAATAAAACTGCCGTGTACTTGTATGTAAAAGTCTTTGGGTCAAGTATGGTGGAGTTTGCCTACAACCCCAGGACTGAGACAGGAGGATTGCTGTGAATTCAAGGCCAGTCTGGGCTACAAAATGAGTTCAAGGCCAGCAAGAACTGCCTAGTGAAACTCTGTCTCAAAAAGTAAAACAAAAAGTCCTTGAGTTAGCATATATCATCAATTCTCCTGGGTAAATACCTTAGTATAGAATTGCTAAATCATGTGATTTGTATATGTTTACATTTATAAGGAAATGCCAAATTTTTTCAAAGTAATCACCTCATGTTACACTGCCATCTATATCTATATCCATATCTATAAATATCATATATATCAATACTTATATTTATATTTGTAGTTTATGGTTGTTGTTTGTATATTTAGGAATGATATTGGTTTGCAGTTTCATTTTTCTTGTAATATTTTTGGTATGGATTTAGTATTCACTATCAAATCAATGCTGATTTACCTTTGTTTTTGATGTCCTAACAGTCTATCTACTTGGATACCTGCTCCAACCTTTCTCTTCTTTACCTTTGTTTATCTTAATCCTATGTTTTGCCTTCCCATTTTTGTTTCTTATTTGCTGGTACTGAATTCTGGCTGAACTTCTCAAGACCTTTTAATGTTTATGAAGAAGGACACAGTTTATTATGTTTTTCTCCATATAATCATTCATAGCCTCCCAAGACCTAGAAGAACAAATGTACTGAAAGATACTCTGATAAAAAAAATCAGACACAAACTAATGTCCTTAGCAATGCAGATCAATTAGTAAGTTGTTAACTTCCACTTTCAAATTGAAGGACTTTGAATCAAAGTCCTTCTCTAATGAATTCTTTTTTAAAAAAAGATTTAAAGAGAATAATACCTAACAATATAAAACAGAATAAAGCCAATTGAAACAAAACAACAATAGTGGTACAGGACTTCAAGATAGGATAATAGGAAATCAACAATGGCTATCATAATATATCTTGTTATCTTCAAAATATTTGCCCATACTATCAAACTCAGTAAAATCAAATAAAACAAAACAGGATAAAACCAGTCAAAACAGAACATTGACTTAAACAAAACAATAAATTGGAACAAAACAAAACAGAGAGAACAATATTAGATTTCAAAAACAAGAGAGAAGGAAATTCCCCATAGTTGCTATATTGTATATTGTTATTCTTTAAATAGATGCTCAGACTATTGGCCTTAGGCCTGCAAAGTCAATCAAACAATACAAACATTAAGTTGTTTCTGTACTTCAGTGGTTATCAACTCAGCTTGTCCTCTAAGTCAGCTCATTGCTTGGTTGGCTCACAGGAAGGGTGAATTGGCTTGTCTTTCTTCCTGGGCCACACATGGTCCGTGTGGCTCACAAGAAGTTGAATTGACTTCTTATTATACTCCTCCCAGACGTAGCACAGCTTTTTCTAACTCACAGGTACTGGTTTGTCTCTCTTCCTGGGTCCTTCATGGATTGTGTGGCTAATGGGAAGGGAGAATTGGATTCTTATTATACTCCTCCCAGACCCACCGTGGCTTCTACCAACTTATAGGAACAGTGAACTGGCTTATCACTCTTCCTGGGCCCCACATGGTCTGCCCTCTAGTAAGTTCTTAAATCTTTATGTTGTCTTAGATCTCTCTTCATTCAATATGCTTAAGCAATCTTATCTAGTATCACAGCTTTATTGCTATATATATCCTCACAGTATTTTATCTACTTTTTGAGCCCAGGCTCTTCTGAGTTCCAAATCCACATATTCCTGTTGCCTACTGTACACTTTTTTCAGATCTATTCTTATAGTTGTATCTCATATGGTGCTGTTTTTTAGGTGGGGATCACTTCTTTGTGAGGCCTGGTTCTCTCCCTGTGTACTCCACAATTCAGTTTCTTTTTTCAGAGTACTGTAATTTTCACTGTATAGATTTTTACTTCCTTTGTCAGATTGATTCCTAAATATTTCATTTTTTTGATGCTATAGTGAAGAGCGTGGTTCTGCCTACCCTTTTTTTTTGATACCAGGAATCGAACTCATGACCTTGCACTTGCCAGGCACTCTTATGCCCCTGAGCTAAACCTCCGACCCCTCTCCCTTATTTTTCTTTCAGTGAGTTTGTTGTTTGTTTACAGGAATGCTGTTAGTTTTTGAGTGTTGACTTTGTATCCAACTACAATACTGAATTTGGTTATTACATCTAGAAGTCTTTCAATGGAGTTTTGGGGGTCTTCTATGTAGAGTATCATATCACCTGCAAATAATGATAATTTAAATTCTTCTTTTCCTATTTTTATTGCTTTTATTTCTTGCTCTTGTTTAATTGCTCTTGCTAATGTTTCCAGCACTATATTGAATAGGAGTGATGATAGTGGACAATCTTGTCTTGTTTTTGATTTTAGAGTGAAATCTTTCAGTTTTTTACCATTTAATATGATGCTGGTTGTTGGTGTGTCATAGATGGCTTTTATCAGACTGAGCTAAAGATCATGTATTCCAATTTTCCATAGGGTCCTTATCATGAATGAATGTTAGACTTTATCAAAAGCTTTTTCTGCATCTATTGAAATGATCATGTGATTCTTATCTTAGGACCTATTGATATGGTGCATTACATTTATTGATTTGCATGTGTTGTACTATCCCTACATTCCTGGTATAATCCCACTTGGTTGTGATGTATAATCTTCTTGAAGACATTCTTCATTCTGTTTGCTTCATTCTGTTTTATTCAAGATTTTTACATTTCTGTTCATTACAGAGATTGGCCTGTAGTTCTTTTTTTTGGTTGAGTCTTTCGCTGGTTTTGGTATTAGGGTAATACTTGCTGCCAAGAATGAGTTAGAATTACTTCCCTTTTAATTTCATTAAAGAGTTTGAGGAGTGTTGGTATTAAGTCTTTCCTAAATTTCCTGTAGAATTCAGCTGTGAATGCATCAGGACCTGGGCTTTTCTTTGTTGGTAAAGCTCTAATTACATTTTCAAGTTCATTAACTGACATTGGGTTATTCAGCAGTTTTACACCTTCTTGATCCAGCTTCGATAATTCATATGAATCTAGGAACCTTTCCATTTCTTCTGTGTTATCAAATCTATGAAAGTAATGGTTTTTGAAGTAGATATTGATGATCTTCTGTATTTCCACAGGGTCTGTATTGATTTCACCCTTTTCATTTCTTATTGTGTGAATTTGAGCTTTTTTTTTTTTTACTGTTTTTTGATAAGATGTCTAGGAGGTTATCAATTTTATTTATTGTTTCAAAGAACCAATTCTTCAATTCATTATTTCATTGTATTGTTTTCTTTTTTTTCAGAAAAAGGACATTTTATTTTATTTAAATTTTTAAAATATTTATCTTAAGAGAAAAAAAGCAAAACAGAAAAGAGAGAAGCAATAATACAAATTTCCAAAAATAAAATAAAATAAAATAAAATAAACACTAAGAAATCACTAGTTGACAAATTACATACTGTGATCTTAGGAATAGTTGTTCAAGTTACAAAGTTAAAGCACACAAAATGAACATTTAAACAGTGAGACTGCAAATGGTTTTGCTCAGTGATCTAACAAACAGTAAGGTGGTTATAAATCCTACACACTTAAACACACATGAAGTTATATTCTTTTTTTATGAAAAGAGAAACAAAAACATGTAAAAGGTAGAGATAATACAGAATTTCAAAAAAGATAAACAATAAGAAATCATTAGTTGATAAATTACATATTGTCCTCTTAGAAATAGCTGTTCAAGTTAAAAAATTAAAGCATACAAAGTAGATATTCAAACAGTGAGAGTGTAAACAGCTACACATGCATGAGTCTCTACATGTATTTCTATTCTTTCTGTATTAGAGGGAAAAACAAAACCTAGCACGACAAAACAAAACAAATTCCTATAAAAACATGAAACCAAAAAGTTGTATAAAATCAGTACAAGGTGATCTACAATGATTACTGTGTTGTTTCTTACTATCTTCAATAGAATTGTCTATATCATTAGGCATAATTGAATATAGCAGTATATAACAATATTAGTAAAAATAAAACATTGTAAACAGTATAAAACTTCAAAGGCAGGTAATAATCAAACCATAGTGGATATTCTAGTGAATCTTGTCATCTTAAGTGCAGTTGCCTATTCTCACAGACTTGATACCATCAATCATAACAGCTTTGAATAAAACCTATCAAAACAAAACAGCGATCTAACAAACCAGATTTGATTATGATCAGCCATGGTAAAATAGTGTAGGTTTTACAGAGCTTTAGATTAAGTTAATAGGAAATTAAGGATGATTATCGTACTATAGCCTGTTATTTTCAGAATTATTGTCTGTGCCCTCAAATCTAGTACAGATAGAATGACTGGAACAGAATATAATACATCTAAGCAGAGTAGTGTGAGTAATGTGGGTTATAAATCCTGGTGCGCTATTAACAATATAGTATATCAAGGCCATCTATGTTAGAGAATCTAGCCATCCTTCTCTGCCTCATTTCTGCTATGCTATTTTTCTGCCTTTGTTTGTCTACTTTTCTCCTTCATTCTACTGCCTGCCCCACTCATTGAGGCCTTTCTGCCACTGTTCCTAAAATCCTGGTATTTTTTTCCTCTCTCCCTAGAATGTTCTTCAGTATTCTCTGTAGGGTTGGATTGGTGGTGACAAACTCCCTCAATTCCTCTTTGTCATGGAAGCATCTTGTTTCTCCATTAATTTCTAGTGACAGTTTTGCAGGATAGATCAATCTGGGCTTGCAGTACTTCACTCCAAGCTCTTCTTGATCTGATGGTCTGTGTCAAAAAGTCAGCTGTGATTCTGATGGGCTTACCTTTATAGGTAATCTGTTTCTTTTCTGTGACAGCTTTTAATATTCTGTTTTTATATTAAATTACTGATATCTTGATTATTATATGTCTGGGTATAAATTTGTTTTGGTTGTAGGTGGCTGGAATTCTGTATACCTCACATAAATAAATGCCATTTTCTTTTCCCATGCTTGGGAAGTTTTCCATAATTATTTCTGTGAATAGCCTTTATAATTTGCCTGTTTGTATTCCTGCTTCTTTGTTCACATTTCTTATTCTTAAATTGTAGATTCTCTTGCCATCTTCTAGCCTTTGTATTGTTACTGCCTGTTTCCTTGTTATTTTTTAAGAGATCTTTCCTTTCATGATCACACATTGCAAACTTGTCTTCAAGTTTTGATAGTATATCTTTAGTTTCTTTTAAGGAGTTTTGGCAGATTTCAGTGGAGTTTTTAATTTCCTGGTAATCTCTTTGAATCTGCTTCATGTATTCTATATTTTCTTCATATTCTTTATCAAATGTTTCTCTCCTTTTTTTGTTTTCCTCCCTTCTTCTGTCTTCCTGAGAGGTGCTTAGCATTTCTTTATTACTCTACTCATATCTTGCTTTACCTGATTTAATATTTGTTTTGAGCTCATGTAAAAGGTCCCAAAGATATCTCTTAATGTCCATTGAAGCCATGCCTGATGTTGTGTGTTTTCTGCCCTCATTCTCCCTTGATTTTCCCTCTCCTGGATCAGTGATCTCAGAGGTCTGGGCTGGGGGGCTCCTCTTGCCTCTTTCTCCTGTCATGGTCCTGGCTTCCTCCACACAGGTGTACAGTGCAGGTCCCAGCCCCTTCCCTTTTTGCCACAGTTCCTCCAAAGCCATAATGCTGGCAAGGGATCTCTGCCTGCCCCTCCCCACCAGGCCAGCCAAACTTCAGGGGCCTTTGCCTGGTTAGTGTGTGCTAGGTGCAGGAAATTGATTTGGGATGGCTCATTGGTTCCTGGCCAGGGATGCAGCCAAGTCCAAGAAAATCTCATGAATCTGCTCTGGGGAGGGAGCCACCAACTGAAGTCACTTTTGCTCCCAGTTCAGCCTCCTCCTGCCTGATTCCAACATGTTGCCCATTTGGTCGTGCCCTTCCTGTGGTAGGGGTCTCATTCCCAGCACTGACTGTGGATTAATGAAGGTTCCTTCACCGGCTCTGCTCTCTGTTGGGCTCACCAACCCCCAACTTCAGCGCTGTTGTGGTTCCTGTGAATGGCAGCGGGAATGAGTTTGGGTGGCTCTGCTGGCTGGCGTGGATTCAAGCTGGTGCAAATTCAGGCTGGCATAAACTTAGCAGGTCGCAGCAAAAATACTGTGTTCATAATTTTTAGCTCTTCCAGTTGTAGCCCTGATGTGTTTGACGAGCTCTTTTATGTTTCAATTTCTTCCTGTGTCAAGAGGATCCATCTCCCTCTGTCTGGGTTTCTCTAGGATGTTTTATTCTGGCCTATGAGTTGTTTCTCCTGGGAGGCTTTGTATTTTGTTGCTCACTGATTGGCCATCTTGACTTCTCTGTATTGTTTTCTTAGTTTCAACTGCATTGATTTCTGCTCTGATCTTTATAATTTTCTCCCTTCTTTGGATTTTGGGTTTGACTTACTCTTGCTTTTCTGGAAGTTTGAGGTACAGCATTAGTTTACTTGTGTTTATTCCATTTTCCTGTTGTGACAGTTTACTGTTATAAATTTCCCTCAAAAGACTGCCTTTATTGTGTCCCACAGATTCCTATCAATTATATTGGTTGTTTTATTCAATTGTAGATATTGTTTAATTTCTTTGTTAATTTTTTCTGTGACCCATTATTTGTTTAGGAGAGTATCATTTAATTTCCATGTGTTTATGGAATTCTTGTGATTTTTTTTTGTCATTGACTCCCAATTTTATTGCACTATGGTAAGATAACATGAGTAGGATTATTTCAGTTCCTTTGCATTTACTTCAGCATGTTTTGTGGGCTAGTATATGATCTACTTTAGAGAATGACCTATGTACAGCCAAGAAGTATGTATATTCTCATATTGTTGGGTGGAACACTCAGTACACATCTACTAGGCCTGTTTATTCACAAGTTTGATTCAGTTCTGTTATTTCTTCACTGATTTTTTGTTTGGTTGATCTGTATCTTTGTGGCAATGGGGTGTTAAGGTACCAAAATACAACTGTATTTTTGCTTATTTGATTTTTCATGTCTATTAAGATTTGTCTCACATTGTTGGGTGCTTCCATATTTAGTGCATAAATATATTTGTGATTGTAATCTCTTCCTCCACAAGTTTTCCCTTAACAAGTATGTAGTGACCTTTTTTCTCTTTTTTTGGTTATTCTTGGTTTGAAGTTCACATTGTCTGCAAACAGAATAGCTGTATTTGCTTTTATTCAGGTTCCTGTCGCATGGGGTATTGTTTTGCAGCCTTTGCCTTCTAGTCTATAAATTTCCTTTTGAGTTAAATATGTTTCTTGTACACAGAATATTGTTGGATTTTGTTTCTTAATCCACTCTGCCAGTCTGTTTCTTTTTATTGGTGAGTTGAGACCGTTTACATTGATGGATATAACTGCTATGTACTGACTTATCCCTGTCATGTTATTTTTCTGTTTTTGGTTTTCTACTTATTCTGTTTAATTTTTCACCCTGCTTCATGGTTTCCTTCTGTTGTTCTTCTTGGAACTGTAGTTATCATTACCTTTATCTTGTTCTAGAGTATCTTTCAGTAATCTTTGATCATGAATTTCTTCAGTTATTCTTTGTCATGGAAATATCTTATTTCTCCATCAGTTTTGAAAGATAGTTTGCAGAATTCATCAATCTGGGTTGGAAGTTGTTTTCTTTCAGGACTTGAAATACTTAACTCCAAGCTCTTCTTGATTTGGAGGTTTGTGTTGAGAAGTCTTCTGTGATTCTGATAGATTTCCCTCTGTAGGTGATCTGTTTGTTTTCCCTGACAAATTTTAGTATTCTGTCCTTGTGCTGAATTTCTGAGATCCTGAGATTTTGTTTTGCAATTAATAAATTTTAACGATACACATGTTTAAATAGTTTATTTTTCTGTATTTCTACTACAAAGTTAAAACCTAAGTGATTACTAAAAGAAACATGGAATAGGGAACAATTTTATCAGTTCAAAATAAAGCAAGGAAAGAAAAATAAAAGATCTAATAAAGACAATTAAATAACAAATACAAATAAGAGCAGGAATGTATCCAATATAAGGTATGAAGTAAGTGAAAATAAATTAATTCAAAGAATATCAAAGATTACTTTTTTTAAAAAAATAATAAAAGTAAAACAGCTCAGTACTTACAAATATTGACCTAAACAAATAAACAATACATTGAAAAAAATAGTCTACTTGAAACACACACATTAGGTAAATTTTAACCAAAGTTTTAATATACTACAACTCTAAAATATTAACTTTTATGATACTTTCACAAATATCATAAGAGGAAAATTCTCAAGTGGCATTCTACACTGTTAACCACTGAATAACCCTCAAATTCTCTTTGATCATCCTTATAAACAAAAAGATCACTGTTTGTGGATGAGACAGTGATCTCAGTTTATGAAATATCCAGGTGTGGTCCCTATCTCCATGAGGACTTACCTCTGTGTGCCACCCTGGGGCCATGAGAGAAATAACGGCTTGTCCTATTGTGATCCTAATTATATGTCTGGGTTAAGATTTATTTTGGTTATGGCTAATTGGGATCCTATATGCCTCACTTATCTGTATGTCAGAATATTTTCTGATGTTTGGAAAATTTTCTGCTATTATTCCTGTAAATAGTCTTTTTATGTCATTTGTGCTGACCCCTGCTTTTTCATTAACACCTATCAAACTTATATTGTTTCTCTTTGCATCACCTTGCAGCTGTTGAATTGTTTTCTGGTTCCTTGCTGTTTTTAAGAGCTTTCATTTTGTGATCATAAGTTTCCATCCTGTCTTCAAGGTCTAAAAGTCTATCTACAGCTTCACTCAAGTGGTTTTGCCAATTTTCAATTGAATTTTTAATTTTCTTAAAATTCCTTTGAATCTGTTTCATGCAATATAATTCTGTCTTATATTGCTCACTCAAGGTTTCCATCATTTTCTTATGTTTATGTATTTTTTTAATCTAGATCTTCTTTAGATATACTCAACATTTCTTTCATAATGTTTGCCAATTCTATTTTTACCTTGCAGACTATTTCTGATCTTATTTCCTCTATAGCTTCATGGAATTGTTTCTTTACTTTAGTTGCTATCACTTCAGAAAGTTCAGTTGTGTGATTTTCAGTGTCTTCTGTGTTTGTTTTCAGTGGGCTGGAGGACTGAGACTGAATCTTCCTCTTTCATTTTGTTATTTTCCTCTGAGAAAAGTGCAGCTGGTCAGGCACCCTAACAATGGATTGCACTGGAATGCTGCACTTGTAAGGGCTTTTATCCTCTGATAGCCATGTGGCTAGCCAAGGTGCACCCTTAAACTATGAGAGCCTTGCACTCTGATGGAAAGAGCTCAAAATCTTTAGGACCCATTGGTTAGGCAGGTCACTCCCTGATGGATGGCTCTAGTGCTCTGGGCTGGGCAGGGCTTTGTACCTCTGTCACCTGTGAGGTTGGCCAGGCATTCTCCTGATGGATTGCACTGGAATAACTAGGCTGGAAAGAGGTCGGATCCTTCAGGCAGCTAGCAGGGATGTACCTCTAGAGTTTGGTGCTGGACCTTTGTGCCTGACTGGGCAGAGGTCAGGACCTCCTGTGTAGCTAGCCAGGGTGCACCCACAATGTATGGATTTGGGGTCTTGCACCTGACTGAATGTAATTCCGAACCTCTAGGGCTCAGGAAGCTAGCCAGGATGCAACCCTGGAATGTAGTCCTGTGGCCTTGTGTCTGGCTGTGTGGAGTTTAGAGCATCTTTCAGAGCATTTGTTCAGAGCATTTGTTAAAGAGGCTATCTTTCTTCCAGTGAACGTTTGGTCCTTTTGTCAAAGATAAAGTGCCTGCGTGAGTTTGAAGTTGTGTATATATATTGTATTCTGTTCCACTGATCCTCAGGCCAGTTTTTTTTTTTCCAGTACCAAGCTGATTTTATTACAGTACTTTTATAGTGTACTATCAAGTCAGGGATTGTGATGCCTCCTTTCTTTTGTTGACCAGGATTACCTTTGCTAATCTAGGTCTCTTCTGTTTCCAGATGAATTTTAGGAGTGTTTTCTCTAGATCTGTGAGGTATGCTAATGGTATTTTGATCAGGATTGCATAAATCTGTATAACAATTTTTGGACTATGGCCAGTTTCACTATGTTTGTTCTTCCTATCCATGAGTGGGAAATATCGTTCCATTTTCGGAGATCCTCTTTAATCTCCTTTTTTTTAAAAAAAAATATAGATATTTTACTTTCTTTGTTAGATTGATTCCTAAATATTTCATTTTTTGAATGCTATTGTGTAATGTGTTGTTTCTCTAAATTCATGCTTAGTGATTCTGTGATTTGTTTACATGAATGTTATTGATTTTTGAATGTTGACTTTGTATCCAGCTACTCTGCTGAATTTGTTTGTTAAATCTAGTAGATTTTTGGTGGCATTTTGGGGATCTTCTACATTAAGTACCATGTCATTTGCAAATAATGATAATTTAACTTCCTTTCCTACCTTTATTTATTTAATAGCTCTTACTTTTCTAATTGCTCTGTTTCCAGAACTATATTGGTGAAATTAGACATTCTTATCTTGTTTGTGATTTTAGGTTGAAAGTTTTCTGTTTTTGTCCATTTAGCATGATGTTGATTGTTGTTTTGTCATAGATGGCTTTTATCAGATTGAGGTAGAGACCATCTATTCCAATTTTGTGTGTGGTTTTTTTAATCTTGTATGAATATTGGATTTTACCAAAGGCTTTTTCTGCATCTGTTGAGATGACCATGTGATTTTTTTTTGCTCTGTTAAATTTCTTGTAGAATTATGCTGTAAATCCATCAGAACTTGGGGGCCAAGGATTTAACTCAGTGGTGTAAGCACCTGCCTGGAAAGTGCGAGTTCATGAGTTTGATCCCTGGTGAAAAAAAAAAATCCATCAGAACCTTGGCTTTTCTTGTCAGTAAGTTTTAATTACATTTTTAATTTCATTAACTGATATTGAATTATTCAGAAATTTTACATCTTCTTGATTTAGCCTTGGTAGTTTATACATTTCTAGAAATCTGTCCATTTCTTCTTTTCTACCTTATGCAAGTATACATTTTCAAAGTAAGTATTGGTGATCATCTGAATTTCCATAGGATCTGTAATGATTTCACCATTTTAATTCTTCATTGCATGAATTTGAGCTTTTCTTTTCTTTTTGATAAGGTTGGTTAGGGGTTTATCAATTTTGTTTATTCTTTCAAAGAACCAACTGTTTGATTCATTAATTCTTTATAATGCTTTGGTTTCAATTGAATTAATTTCTGTTCTGATATTTATAATTTCCTCCCTTTTACCAATTTGAGATTGACTTGCTCTTCTTTGTCTAGAAACTTTAGATGTAGCATTCAATTGTTTATTTGTGCTCATTCTGTTTTCCTGATGTGAGAATTCATTGCTATAAATTTCCCTCTTATGACTTCTTTCATTACATCTGACAGGTTCCAGTATGTGGTGTTTGCATTTTCATTGAATTGTATATATTGTTCAATTTCTTTTGTAATTTCATTTGTGACCCATTGATCATTCAGAAGGATGTTATTTAATTTCCATGTCTTTATGGAGTTTTTCAAATTCTTTTACATCAAAGTCCAATGCCATTGCACTGTATTCCGATAATAAGCTTGGGATAATTTCAGTTCTTTTGTATTTCCTTAACCATGTTCTATGGACTAATATATGTTCTATTTTAGAGAATGACCTATGTGCAGCTGAGAAGTATGTGTATTCTGATGTTGCTGGGTGGAATACTCTGTAAATATCTAATAAGTCTTTTTGTTCACATATTTGATTGAGTTTATGTTATTTCTTTGCTGATTATTTTGTCTAGTTGATCTGTCTCTTTGTGATAGTGGAATATTAAGGTTTCCATTACAATCATTTTATTTTTTATTTGATATTTCATATCTATTAATATTTGTTTTATATCATTGGGTGTTCCTGTGTTTGGTGCATATACATTTATGATTGCTCTCACTTTTCCTTCAATTTATCCCCAATAAGTGTATAAGTGACCTTCATTATCTCATTTGATGATTTTGGTTTGGAGTTCACATTGTCCACGAACAGGATAGCTACTCCTGCTATTTTTTGGGTTCTTGCTTCATGGAATATTGTTTTTTATCCTTTGACTTTCAGTCTATGAGTTTCTTTTTGAGGTAAATGTGTTTCTTGTATATAGAATATTATTTGGTCTTATTTCTTGACCCATTCTGCCAGGCTATTTCTTTTGATTACTGAATTGAGGCCATTTACATTGATGGTTATAATTGATGTATTTTAGCTTATGTTTATCATGTTACTTTCCTAGTATTGGTTCCCTGTTTTTACCTGTTTAATTGCTTATCCTGCCTGGTAGTTTCTTTCTGATGTTGTTCTTGGAATTTTGGTCATTTTTATCTCTATCTAGAATATATTTTAGTATTCTTTGTAGAGTTGGATTTGTACTTATGAATTTCTTGTGTTGCCCTTTGTCATGGAACTATCTTATTTCTCCATAAGTTTTAAAAGATAATTTTTTGTATTTTTATAATTTTATTTAAAGAGAAGGGAAAAAAGCAAAACAGAAAAAAATGGGTACAAACAATACAGGATTTCAAAAAAAATAAAGAGTAAAAAATCACTAGTTGATGCATTACATATTGTCTTCTTTGACATAGTTGTTCAAGTTACAAAATTAAAGTATACAAAATGGACATTCAAATAGTGAGGCTGCAAACAGTTCTGTCCACTGATCCAACAAAAATTTAGCAACATT
Organism: Hydrochoerus hydrochaeris; assembly: GCA_004027455.1. NCBI lineage: Eukaryota > Metazoa > Chordata > Mammalia > Rodentia > Hydrochaeridae > Hydrochoerus > Hydrochoerus hydrochaeris. Next base: position 27,484 of record PVLA01012762.1, on the reverse strand, counting down.
GTTATCAATCCTACACACTTAAATATACATGCAGTTATATCCTTTAGAGAACTTTCTTTCCTCTTTTTGCTTTTTAAGTCCATTATCTGTTTAGTTATATCATGTTTCAGGATGCTTATGCCTTACTGATCTGTTTTGTTGTTGTTATTTACTTTAATCTTTTTCTTAGTTATTGTTATTATTAATTTATTTATTTATCCTATTTTGAAGGTAGTAAATCACAGCAGAACAAGACAGGACAAAGCCAACTGAGGCAGTGCAGTGAAATTGGTACAGAACCTCACAGCAGGATACTGGGATAACAGCAATAGGTACAATAGTATATCTGGTTTTCTTCACAATAGTTGTTCCTTCAGTTAGATAAAGCAATATCGAAGGAAATACCAAAATTATAAAAACAGAAGATTGAATAGAGCAATACCATTGGTCAGAACAGAGCAAAACAGAGATAAAAATATTTGCCTTCAAAGATGGCAGAAGACAATTCCCCTTATTAACTATATTACATATAGTCAAACTCGCAAGAGATGCTCAGATCTCTGGCTCTCACTTGCTAGTGTGGGGGGAATGAGACGGATGTTTGATTCTTAGCCCATGTGCCAGTAGGCTCACAGCTGCCCACCAGAGCATTGAGCTGGCTGTCTGTTTTCCCAGTACCCCAAGTTCCAACATGGTGTGGATCCTCAGGAAACGCTGATATGGTTCTTGTTTTGGGGCAGCCTTGGCTTGGGAGAACACAGCCACTTGCCAGAGTGGTGTGCTGGTTGCCTCTTAAAAGATAATTTTTCAGGGTACATCAATATGTTTTTGAAGCTGTTTTCTTTCAAGGCTTGAAATATTTCAGTCCAAGCTCTTTTTGATTTGAGGGTTTGTGTTGGGAAGTCATTTGCTAGTCTAACTGGTTTTCCTTTATAGGTAATCTGTTCCTTTTCTGTAACAGCTTTTAATATTCCAATTTTGTGTGAAATATCTGGGATTTTGATTATTATATGTTTAGGTGTAGAGTTATTTTTATTATGACCATTTGGGTTTTTGTATGCCTTCCTTGTCTGTAGGTCAGATTCGGTTCCCATGCTTGGGAAATTGTTTGTTATTACTTTTGCAAATAGTTTTTAATTTCAATTATATTGACTCCTGCTTCTTCATTGACACTCATAAGTCTTATATTATTTTTCTTTACAATGCCTTGGAGCTATTGAATTATTATTTCATGGTCTCTTATTAGTTTTAAGAGTGCTTTTCTCTCATGGTAACTAGCCTCAATCCTGTGTTTAAAGTCTAAATGTCTATCTCCAGCTTCATTCAAATGGTTTTTCCAGTTTTCAGTGGAAGTTTTAATTTCTTGGGTATCTGTTTGAATCTGTTTTTATGAATTTAAATCTTTTCCTATATTGTTTGTTCAATGTTTCCATCATTTTCCTGTGATCCACTTTTTTTATTTAAAGAGAAAAAAAACATGTAAAGGGTAGAGATAATATAGAATTTCAAAAAAAAGGTAAACAGTTAGAAATCACTAGTTGATAAATTACATATATTCCTCTTAGAAATAGTTAATAAAGTTACAAAATTAAATCATACCACAGTAGATATTCAAACAGTGAGAGTGTAAACAGCTATGCATGCAGTAGTCTCTACATGTATTTCTATCCTTTCTGTATTAGAGGGAAAAACAAAACCTAGCAAGACAAAACAAAACAAATTCCTATAAAAACATGAAACCAAAAAGTCATATAAAACCACAGTACAAGGTGATCTACAATGATTACTGTGTTGTTTCTTATTATATCCAATAGAATTGTCTATATCATCAGGCATAATTGAATATAGCAGTATAATTGAATATAGCAGTACATAACAATATTAGTAAAAATAAAACTTTGTAGACAGTATAAAACTTCAAAGGCAGGTAATAATCAAACCAGAGTGGATATTCTAGTGGATCTTGTCATCTTAAGTGCAGTTGCCTATACTCTCAGACTTGATACTATCAATCATAACAGCTTTGAATAAAATCTATCAATACAAAACAGTGATCTAACAAACCAGATTCAATTATGATAATTCATGGTAAAACAGTGTAGGTTATACAGAGCTTTAGAGTAAGTTAATAGGAAATTAAGGATGATTATCATACTATATCCTGTTATTTTTGGGATAACTATCTGTGCCCTAAAATCTAGTACAGGTAGAATGACTGTAACACAATATAATACATTGAAACAGAGTGGTGTGAGTAATGAGGGTTTTAAATCCTGGTGCACTATTAACAATATAGTGCATAAAGGCCATCTATGTTAGAGATTCTAGCCATCCTTCCTTGCCTCATTTCTGCTATGCTATTTTTCTCCCTTTGATTGTCTAGTTTTCTCCTTCATTCTACTGCCTGCCCCACTCATTGAAGCCTTTCTGCCACTGTTCCTAAAATCCTGGTATTTTTTTTCCTCTCTCTAGAATGTACTTCAGTATTCTCTGTAAGGTTGGATTGATGGTCACAAATTCCCCCAGATCCTGTTTGTCATGGAAGCATCTTGTTTTTCCATTAATTTCTAGTGACAGTTTTGTAGGATACATCAATCTGGGCTAGAGGTTATTTTCTTTCAGGGCTTGGAATACTTTGCCCCAAACCCTTCTTTTTAAAATTTTTTTATTGAAAGAGAAAAAAAAAACCAGAAAAAGGATAGAAATATTACAGAATTTCAAGAAAATAAGATAAGCAGTAAGAAATCACTAGTTGATAAATTACATATTGTTCTTTTAGAAATAGTTTTTCAAGTTACAAAATTAAAGCACACAAAGTGGACATTCAAGCAGTGAGAGTGCAAACAGATCTGTTCAACAATCCAACAAGAACCCAGAAATATGGGTATCAATCTCACACATGCAAATATACATGCAGCTATATCCTTTATAGCACTTCTTATTTCCTCTTTTTTTACAATAGCAATTAAACATTTTTAAAATTTTATTTAAAGAGAAGAAAAAACAGAAAAAAGGGTGGCAACAATACAGGAGTCTAAAAGAAAGAAAAAAAAAGGAAAATGAGAAAAATCCCCACTAACAAATCAGTAGTTTACAAATCACATACAGTCATCCTGGATGTAGTTGTTTAAGTTACAAAACCAAAGGGTACATAGCAAACATTCAAACAGTCAGACTACAAACAGTTCTCAAAGATCCAACAAAGATTTAGCAATACGGTCATCTATTTTACACACTCAAACATATATGCAGTTATATCCCTTAGAGCACTTTCTTTTTCTCTCTTTTTTAAAATAGCAATTACACATTTTGGTTTTATTACCCTTATAGTTCTTATTTACTTTTTACACTAGAGACACAATATGATATTTATAAATATGATTCTTATTTATTTCACTAATGAGGATAGTCCAAGTTGTCTCCATTTGCCTATGAAGGCCTCAAGATCATCCTTTTTTATAACTGAGTAATATTCCATTGTATAAAAATGCCACATCTTTTTCATCCACTCTGCAGTTGATGGACATCTTGGTTGTTTCCAGGATTTAGCTATCACAAATTGTGCCACTATGAACATGGGTGCACATATATCACTGTGATATGAACTTTTCAGTTCTTCTGGGAAAATACCCAGGAGGGGAATAGCTGGATTGAATGGGGCTTCCAATCCTTGTCTTCTGAGAATTCTCCATATGGATTTCCATAATGGTTGCACCAGTCTACATTCCCACCAACAGTGGAGTAGTGTTTCTTATTACCCACAGCCTCGCCAACATTTGTTATCAGTTGATTTCTTGATGGCAGCTATTCTTTCCAGAGTGAGGTGGAATCTCAATGTTGTTTAATTTGCATTGCTTGAATGACCAGTGATGGTGAACATTTCTTCATGTATTTATTTGCCATTTGTGTATCTTCCTCTGAGAACTGTGTGTTCATCTCAGATGCCCATTTTTGGAGAGGGTCTTTGAATTTGGGGGATTGATGTTTTTCAATTCTTTCTATGTTCTGGACACAAGTCTTTTGTCTGAGGGGTTGCTGGCTGAAATTCTTTCCCACTCTGTGCATTTTCCTTTCACTCTGTTGGTCATTTCTTTTGAAGTGCAGAAGCTTTTCAATAATATGAGATCCCACTTGTTGATTCTTTGAAGTGTTTCCCATGCAGTTTGTGTTTTGTTCATGAATTCTCTGCCTACCCTTATGTCTCCAAGACTTCTACCTAACTTGTCTTGCAGTAGATTTAGTGTTTCTTTTTAATGTTGAGGTCTTTGATCCATTTAGACTTTAGTTTGTGCATGGTGATAGGCTTGGATGTAGTTTCAGTCTTTGGCATGCAGAGAGCCAATTTTTTCAACATCATTTATTAAAGAGACTATCCTTCTTCCAGTGGAGATATTTAGCCCCTTTGTCAAATATCAGGTGGCTAAGTGTCTTTGTAGTTGTGCTTACATCTTCTAATCTGTTCCATTGATCCTCAGGTCTATTTCTTTGCCAGTACCAAGCTGATTTTATCACTGTGGCTTTATATACTGTTACAAGTCAGGGATTGAGATGTCTCTTGCCTTGCTTTTGTTGCCTAGAATTGCCTTTGCTATTCTAGGTTTCTTCTGTTTCCAAATGAATTTTAGGAGTGTGTTCTCTAGATCTGTGAGGTATGTCAATGGTATTTTGATTGGAATTGCGCTAAATCTGTATAACAGTTTTGGGAGTATGGTCATTTTCACTATATTGGTTCTTCCTAACCAAGAGCAAGGAATATCTTTTCATTTTCTAATATCCTCTTCAATCTCCTTTTTCAGTTAGTATAATTTTCAGCATATAGGTCTTTTGAATTTTTAGTTAGGATGATTCCTATTTCATCTTTTTATATGTTGTTTCCATAATTTCTCTCTCAATGAGTTTTTTGTTTATGTTCAGGAATGCTATTGATTTTTGAGCATTAACTTTGTATCCAGCTACACTGCTGAACTTGTTTATTACCTCTAGCAATCTTTTAATGGATATTTTTGGGTCTTCTATATAGAGTATCATGTCACCTGCAAATAGTGATAATTTAACTTCTTCCTTTCCTATCTTTACTCCTTTTATCTCTCTCTCTTGTCTGATTGTCCTGGCTAGTGTTTTCAGAACTATATTGAAAAGGAATGGTGATAGTGGACATCCTTGTCCTGTTCCTGACAAACTCTTCTTGGTGTGATGGTCTGTGTCAAGAAGTCAGCCATGATCTTGATAGGCTAGAAGTCAGCCATGATCTTGATGGGCTTTCCTTCATAGGTAATCTTTTTCTTTTCTCTGATGGCTTTTAATATTCTGTTTTTATATTGAATTTCTGGTATCTTGATTATTATATGTCTGGGTGAAGCTCTGTTTTGGCTGTAGGTTGCTGGAGTTCTGTGTGCCTCACATAAATGAATGTCATTTTCTTTTCCCATGCTTGGGAAGTTTTCCCTGATTATTTCTGAGAATAGTCCTTGTAATTCACCTGTTTGTATTCCTGCTTCTTTGTTCACATTTCTTATTCTTAAATTACAGATTCTCTTGTCATCTTCTAGCCTTTCTATTGTTACTGCCTGTTGCCCTGTTATTTTAAAGAGATCTTTCCTTTCATGGTCACACATTGCAAGCTTGCCTTCAAGTTTTGATAGTCTATTCTTAGTTTCTTTTAAGGAGTTTTGCCAGCTTTCAGTGGAGTTTTTAATTTCCTGGTAATCTCTATGTATCTGCTTCATGTATTCTATATTTTCTTTATATTCTTTTTCAAATGTTTCCTCTCCTTTTTTTGTGTTCCTCCCTTCTTCTGTCTATGTCTTCCTCAGAGATAGTTCCTGAAAGCATTTCTTTTATTACTTTACTCATATTTTGATTTACCTGATTTAATATTTCAGTTTTAGGTTCATCTACAAGGTCCCAAAGATATCTTTTAATTTGTATTGAAGCCATGTCTGATGTTGCATGTTTGCCACCCTCATTCTCCCTTGTTTTTCCCTCTCCTGGATCAGTGCTCTCAGGGTTCTGGGCTGGGGGCCTCCTCTTGCCTCTCTCTCTTGTCATGGTCCTGGTGTTCTCCACACAGGTGTACAGTGGAGGTCCCAGCCCCCTTCCTTGTTGGACACTGTTCCTCTGAAGCACACTGGTGAGGGACCTCCACCCTCTCCTGACTGCTCTTGTCACTGAGGTATAAGCAGAGACTTCATATGCCTGCCTCTCCCCACTGGGCCAGCCAAACTTCAGGGTCCTTCATCAGGTTAGTGCATGCTAGGTGCAGGGAATAGATAAGGGACAGCTCATTGGGTCCCAGCCAGGGGCACAACCCAGTCCAGGCAAATCCCAACAATCTGCTCTGGGGAGGGAACAACCAACTGAAGTCACTGTTGTTCCCAGTTCAGGCTCTTCCTGCCCGATTCCAACATGTTGTCCATTTGGTTGTGCCCTTCCTGTAGAGGGGGGCTCTCATCCCCAGCACTGAGAGTGGATTAATGAAGGTCCCTTCCCTGGCTCTGCTTTCTGTTGGGCTCACCAACCCCCAATTTCAGCGTGACTGTGGTTCCTGTGAGTGGCGGCAAGAATGGGTTTGGGCAGTTCTGCTGGCTGGCACAAATTTGCAAATTCAGGCCAGCACAAACTGGTGGGTTGCAGTGAAAATGTCTTGTTTAGTAATTTTAGCTGTTCCAATTATAACCCCAAGACTGCATGTTTGACAAGCTTTTTCATGTTTTAATTTCTTCCTGTGTCAAGAGGATCCATCTCCCTCTGTCTGGATCTCTCCAGGATGTTTTATTCTGGCATATGAGTTGTTTCTCCCAGGAGGCTTTGTATTTTCTTGCTCAGCAATCAGCCATCTTTAGCTTCTCCTTGTGATCCACTTTTTTTTTTGTCTATGTTTTCTCTAGCTATGTTGAGCAATTTCTTCATTATGTTTGCTGTTTCTTTTTTTACCTAAGAGACTACTTCTGATCTAATTTTCCCTAAAACCTCATAGATTTGTTTCTTTACTTCCCTTGCTATCCTTTCATGTGTGTTTTTTGCAATGTCTTCTATGTCATTATCTTCTGTGCTTTTTCTGAGATAGTTGGAAGTCTGAAACTGCATTTTACAGTTTTGTCATTTTCACCTGTTGGTTCATGTTTCAGTCTTTTCAATATCATTAGTTTCACCTATGTGTAGTGTGCACCATTGCCTGGGTCCTACTGTGTGGCTGGTTTTCTCATAGTCGTCAGTCCTGAGTGAAGGGTAGTGTCACTGGTATGGTCACAAGCCCACTGTGGTCATCTTGGTGGAGGGTGGGATCAGTGACATGGTTGCAGTCTTGCTCTGTTTTCCTTGCTTCAGAACTTAAACTTCTAAGAGCTCTTTGTTTCTCAATATTTCTTTTTATTACTTCATAAATGCAATGTCTTCTCTTATCTGTGAAGATAATAATGGTGGTGTTTCTTTTTTAATTGATTAAGTTTATTAGTATATTTTTTAATTGACTGTTTATTAGTATAGTTATGCATAATGATCATATTTATCATTGGGAATTTGTACCTGTAGATGATATTACTTGATTCCCCCACCCATTTTCTTACTCTCTCTTCAGCCTCTCTTTTTCTCCTTATTTACAAAAACTTTGATTCTATTTTTTTCTCATCATTTTTTCTTTTTTTCCTCCTTTATCCCTAGTTCTATCTTTATTTTCTATATTTTCTCTGAACTCCTTTCTTTAGTGTGTTGTGGATTCTTTTTTTCCATAAAGGAATTCCAAGTGTCTTCCATTTGCTTCCCCATGTCCTTTCTCACTCTTCTTTGCCCTGCTTTGTGGTTGGGTGACTGGCTTCTGGGCACACCATAACTGGCCTCTCCCTTTCAGGAGGACTTGGTGAATGGCAAGTTCTAGCAGATTTGCAGGAGTAGAGAGTTATATTGGGTACTTATTGCTTCAGCTACTTCCCTGTAGTTTCCCTAAATGCTGGTTTTACCTCTTATTCAAAGATGTCTGTGGGGTATTCTTCTTCAGTGACTTTGCCCCTGGTTTCCAGAAACTGTTCTTCCCTTTCTTAGTCTTTGTGGTGTAAGAATGGAATCCAAACTTAGTATAATTAGCTCCCAAATAAGCCATTGTCACCTGTGTACCAATTTGCCATTCATTTCTAGATTCTATTAATATTATGATATTAGAAATGATTTTTTTAGCCTCAAGTCTTCACTTTGAACCCTTTTTCCATCTAATCACTTAACAAATGATTTCTCATTTTCTATGGGATAAAAATCTATGCATGGGGACTGAATTCAATCAGGGATATTGTTTCCTTTACATCCTTCAAGCATTCTTTTCCAGGGGCATCTTACCATAGTTTGCTATGAGTGAGGGTTTTAATAATTGCATCATTACCCTGTGGCAGAATTTATTAGAACTTAACCTATGAACAGTATGGGGTCCTTATTGTTAACAACTTGGGGGGGGGGTGACCTAGATCCACAATTGCATGTTAGAGTCTGCTTTCTGGGACTACTGTTAGTACCAATAGTCTTAGGCTGAGTTGCCCAGGAAACATTCTAAGGTGGGTAATGTTCTTGAGTATAATATCCCTAATGCAAGAAGCAATATTAGGCAGTGGGAAAAGATAAACTGCAATACAGTTGTAACAGAAGCCTCAGATAATCCCTCAAGGAACTGGTAGGCTCAATTTCTTCTTCAGAGTTGTCTAGTATGAAGGCAAAGTGAAGTATCTCTGTAAGCAATTAGTCTTTGGATATTGGATGCTCCCAGTCAGGAGCCTTAACCTTGGATGTGGCTCCATTGGGTTGAATCGGTTAATGTTCACAGAGGGATGTAGCTGATTATAGTCTCCCAACAGTAGGTAGAATGTCTGCTTAGGTACAGAATGGCGGAATCCTGAATGGTCACCACACTCCTCATTTCAACACAGCATAATTTGTGTATATGATGCCTGCCTCTTACTGGCTCATCTTTTACTGCTTAAGAATCCAGAATCTATGCTGCAGATCTTCTTATGCTATACATGAACCAGAGTTTCCTGCTCTTATATCTTTTCTCATGCTGCTCCATCTGCCTACAACACTTTCTCCAATTGTCTTGTGCGATTACTACTGTCCCTTAATCTTTCATGTCTGAAGTGAGAGTTACTTCTCTGGTCTCCACTTCCATCACAGCTTGAGTTTGGGATCCTTTAAAATTTGCTTTTCAACTCATTTTACACATCACATAACTTAGCATACTACAGAGACTACATAGACTGTCTGAAAACTTATCTCTGAACTCTCCAGATTCTTTCTCTCCTTGCTCAGACAAATTGATACCTTATTTACCTTTAACATAACACCTGGCACTTGGAATATAGTAGATATATCACTATTGTTTTCCCAAGAAATTAGTCATTGCTGTCATTGCTAAATTATATATGGTTTAATTTTTGGCATATTCATTTTTACTTATTTTATATTCTCAAAAGCGAGGTTCAAGTAAAAATATTTACTGAATCTCAAATATGCATTTAGCTGTGTTTGGAGATTCATATATGCAAATATGTCACATTTCACAGTCTCTGGCCCCTCGGAGTTTATTGTTTGCTAGAAGAAAATTTTAATGGATAATTATTATTCACAGAAGAAATTTAAACAAAACCTGGACATAGGAATTGACTAGTGACTCTTTCTGGCAGCAGATGTTAATATTTCTTATTCTTTTTACACAGACTTTAGCTGAATCTAGTTTTCTTTAAAGAAGTTCTTCTCAAAATTTAATATGGCTTCTAACTGTCTGCAGATCTGTTCAACATTCAGATTCTGATTCACTAGGTTTAGAGTGAAGCCTGACATTCTGTATTTCTAACAGTCTTCAAAGTGTTGTCAAAGTTGTTGGTTGAGAACCACACTTAGAGGAGCAAGCTCTAAGCATATTTCTTTTTTAAAAACCCTAAATTTGAAGTTATCTATATTTACTAGATAAATGTTCTATTCTGCCTTGTTCTTGATTTTTCCTAGTACTGCTTTCTTAATAAATCTTCACCTTGAGGTCAGTTTTAAGGTGTTGAATATAAGATATCATGTCCTTATCTCTCTTGCCATCCAAATATTAACTAATAGTTTTAGCTTTTGCCAACTTTTATACTATAAGCAACTCTAATTTCCAAATTCTTCAAGTAAAATGCTCAGTGAATTCATATCCTTGGCCAAAGAATGATGTATTCATCATTCAATATTTAGCATTCTCTTAATGAATTAATTAATGTGGAAAGAAGTCTGTAATTTCTCCCTTCATTCTAAACTGAGCATCAATTTATTTTAATCCTTTAAAATAGTTTTTCAATTATATATTATTGAATCTCTTCTGTTGAGATTTTGAGCCTGTTTCTTAAGTCTCACTGACTCTTGATGAAAGAACAGTGAGACAGAGACAAAGCTCTTAGGGAAGGAGATGATGATTATTGCTTGTAGGGGTGGAGGTGTTCCCATGTGGAGTCAATATTAATAACTGGCATCTGGCCTTGACAAGTCCACTCATTCCTCCAAAGCACCTTAGAAGAGGAGGATGCAAAGCTATTGAGTTAAGACCTTCCTGAGATTGCTTTCTCTCCTTGGGATGAAAAATGAGCACATGTGAGACTCTCTAGATTGAAATTGGACAAAGCTACCACTGAATTTGTCTCCAGAAAAATTGTTTCTTGGACCCCCAAAGAATAATATTCAATCTAGGGTCAGCTGAGAGTTAGAGATTGAGGGTATTATTTTCTGAATTTGATTTTAATCCACACTGTAGAAGAAAACCTATTTTCATGACTTTAGATTTGGGAGACAGCTGGAGTCTTGGGAACTGAAAGCTAATTGGGAGGTTTTTATAGCCACTGACTAGCCTTCTGGATAGACAACAACAACACTGATCACACAAGCTAAACTGTCCAAACTTGGGTTGAAAATCTACACAGACCCTTTGAGAGAGAGGAAAAGGTATATGGTAGGGGCATCAGCAAACAAGATGACAGGAATGTAAAAGCATCACTTGGAGAAATTTGGCTATAAAGGGGGAAATTGTTCTACAGTATGAGCCAGACCTGCAACAAGGTGCGTGGATAAGAGAGGAACAGTGGTCACTTCTGGTGGACTATTACTCAAGATATATTCACCCAGCTACCCTCATGGAGACCAGGGACCTCTGCTGTGTAAAAGCTGAGTAGTGAGAAGTTGAGAGCATTGCATGGTTCAGAGTAAGTTTCTGTAGCTCGCCCCACTCCACTATTTTAAGCACAGCCAAAATCAGAGGGAAATAACATTATTTTTATGAATTTTTGTTGACTGCACTTGGTTTGGAAGATAGTGAGAACACCATGTCTTCCCATGTGGGAAAATCTCTGAACCTAGGTAGAATAGTTTCTTATAGAATTTTAACTTATGGGCCCCTGGATGAATTAGCACTATGATGAGTGAGAGGGTTATAAAATCAGGGGATTTGATATCTAACTAGAAGGAACTCTTCCTTTTATAGCTCAGAACTTGGAAATCAGGAATACTCTTATCTAATGTCCAAGCTTGGGATTTGATTTCTCAGAGAGACTGAAGGTTTGGAATAATCCAGGGCAAAAATAAGAATGTAAAGAAGCCATTTAGTTACGCCAGAAGCAGGTCTAAATTTCTTATTTATGTTAGAACATAAGAACTTTCAAGAGGTACAGTTGCCTCTCTTTGAAGAAACTGCCAGTGGAAAAGCTTTTAAAAATAATTTCCTTGCAAAATATATAAAGCCGTTATGTAGAACTCCCCGACATTGCTGTTTAGTGGACTGTTCCATTTGTATGAGCTCTGGAGTAGGAAACATTTTTTGCGCAGACTCAGAAAATTGTTTACTTATCACAATCTGTATGTCAGCTGCATTGTGGGTGCCAGATTGGCACAGTGGCTTGTGGATGAGGTGGGTTCTGTTTGATGTGTTTGTATTGCTGAGATCAAGTAGGGCCTTTGCAAGTCCTGGTGGGTTAGTGAGATCTCCCATCAGACTGCCTGTCTTTCATTTCCAGCTCTCTATGAGAAGGAATTATTGTTCTCTTGGGTTCTCTATGCAGAAGATCCTGCCTTGGGGCTTCTACTGGAGGGTAATAAGGATACTAAACTAAACATAGGTCTCCCATTTTGAACCAGTTTTATCTGTAGAGGGAATGTGGGTAGAAGTTTTCAAAAAGATTTAGTAAGTGTGACAGACCAGTAAAAGTTTGTCCATTATGGTAAATTCTAAAAAACCATGGTATGATGGCAGTCGCCTTGTACTGAGTATTTCTTATGCAAGGACACAGACTATACTGAGAGTTCAAAATTTAAAAAAGATATATTATCATATCTAACCTTACCCCAAATCTTACTAGGTAGGTGCTAATATTCCACATATTTTCTCATTAGAAATAAGAGAAATGGGTAGATAACTTGCCTAGGGCCATAGTTTAGATGTTACTAGACTGGGCTTGAATCTGGGCTAACTTGGCTTCTAAATTTGCAGTCTTTCCTCTTTGCCAGTGACTCTCTAATTAGTGTGCACAAGATTTACCTGCAAGTATGCTAAAAAATTTAGACACCTTTTTCCTATTCCCTTGGGATAGTGATTTTTTTTTATGCCTAGAGCTAACATGAATTTGTAATATATACTTTAAATACTCTCCACAAGTGAGTTGATGCAGGTGGTTGCAGTACTGCCATAGTCTGTGCTGCTATCACAAAATACCACCAACTGGGTGATTTATAATAATATAAATTTATTTTTATAGTCCTGGAGACTAGAAGTCCAATATTAAGGTGCTGGCAGGAGTAGTGTCTGGTGAGGACTGTTCTCTGCTTCTAAGATAATGCTTTCTACTTCATTTTCCAGAAGGGAAAAACAGAGTGTACTCATATTGTGAAAAGGCTGGAAGGACATCAGAAGACTCTGTTCAACTTTAAGTCCTTTTATAAGAGTGCCAATCAAATTATGAAGTTCAAACCCTTATGACTTAGTCACCTCCCAAAAGCCATACCTTTCAATATTGTACTGTTGTATTAGGGGTTGTTTCAACATGAATTTTAGAGGGGGCATCACTATTAAAACCTAGCAAGTTCCATTGCTATAGATGAAAAGTTTATGCTCTCCTAAATTCATACAGTAACACTGAACCTCCAGTGTGATGGTATTAGAAGGTGGAGACTTTGGGAGGTGATGAAGATCCTAGATTAGATTTATAAGACTATTAGTACCCTTATACTGGTAAAAATGGAAGCTAGAGAGCTCCCTTATCCTCTCCACCACATAAAACACTATGAGAAAATGGCCATCAGTGAACCAGGAAGCAGGCCCTCACCAGATACTGAATCTGGACTTGTACTTCCCAGTGTTTTGAACTATAAGACACAAATTTACGTTGCTTATAAATTACCTTGTATGTGGTATTCTCTTATAGCAACCTATCTGGACTAAGATGATAATACATCCTAAGAAATGGGAGTATATGTATTCCAATGGTCAAGCCATTTTCTGGGCATCTGTGGCTTTGTGAGACACAGAATCTATCACAGAAAGTGGATTGTTAACTATATTGGGTTGACCTTTCTGTCCAGGATATCCATAGGATAGACTTTAGCTTCCTAGTGGTTTAGATTCCAGGGCCAGATTTTACTTCCTGGGAATGAGAAAGAGGGGAATGGTGGAAGGAAAGAGATGCTTGCATGCAGGACCCATATACCAGTGAGGAAATTCAGAGTTTGTGGAACTATGAGACAAAACTAGGAAAACTCTCCTCAAATTGGCACATTCAAGTTAGTTCAGGCAGTTTTTCTCTGGCATGCAGAAGCTATGGCTACAAAGCAACTGATTCAAAAGATCTAGGAGGCAGAAACCTTTTAACCAAGCTGTCTGACGTGTCTGATTTCCATAGAACCTTGAAATTAAGAGATCTGTCAAATAATTCAAGATAAAATGTTCATTATTTACTGTGTTCTGTTGGAGATATTCATGTTTTAAAGGCAAATGCATGAGAAAAAGACAACATTTTAACAAGAGCATTTCAGAAAGTGATGGGAAAAAGGTGGCTGACAAGAAATAACTGGGAATAAAACCTATGCTGGAGCCACTTAGATTGGAGACTTCTGGAGGATTAACATGCATCCTTTCTTGTTATGGGCCCTGCTAAAAGTGTTCCTGTGACTCTGGTTATAGTTCAGCAATTCGCAAGTCTCCGGTTGGCCTGCTGAATTTGAACTGTCTGTGGATCCTAACTCAAGTGTCATCATTGTAGCTGTGGGCTGAGGGAGTTTCCTGGCTGCACAGGGGCCTCCATTCAAAGTGACTTCTCTGTGGCACTCAGGTGTTGTGGTCCTCAGCTTGTACCATGGGGTCCATACAAAAGCTTTCAAACACACTAAAGGAATAGCTCTAAACTGGGGCTGATTCACCACCACCACCACCACCCCCCAAGCTACCACCACCGCAAAGGTACATTTGGCAATATCTGGTTGTTATAATGAAAAGTGTAGGCAGGGGAGGATGATGTTGCTTAGGCATCCTACATGCACCAAGCAGTCACCCACTGTAAACTTTGCTTGGAAGATGAGTACACATTTCAGACACCTGAAACAAACAAGTAGCTGTGGTTGGAACTGATGTAGGATTCTGTCTTCTTAGGAGCCTTGGCAGAAGTTTTGAATTTTAGCTGTTATATAAATGCTATGATGGGAGGAAGTTCTACTTGCCATTTGCCCTCAAGGATAAGGGAAAACTGTTCAATTTACTTCTCTCTTTTTCCCTAGAATCTGCTGAAGGAGGGAATATATTCCTGTCTTTAAGTCCAGATATCCAGAGCTAAATGAAAGGGCTGTGTACAGGGTTTAGAATGACCTATTCTGCCTTTGTTTTTATTTCTAGAGAGGATCCTTAGTTTTCAAGATTTGCATGGGACAAGACAGAGACCCTATTTGTTTCCATCCTAATTGTGTCCAAGGCTCCTAGCACAGAGTTTGACACATACAGGGCACTCACTAAATATCTGTTGACTGAAACAAATAAAAGATGTCTCACTGACTGAGCTTGGAGAATTTTTCTATGTTTCTCACTCCAGACTGAACATAGCTCCTGGTCAGAGAGGAGGGAGGCATTTATTGGAAGGAATATGAGCAGGTTCTGTTTCCTTTCCCTTCTAGGTCTTGGTTAGTGCCCTTCGCTTCATTCAGCATCCCCTGGTGGGTCCCACAGGGGTTTTGGCATAAGGTACAGTGGTGTCTGTTTTTGTCTCCCTTGCTTCCTAGCAGTATAGGCTGTTCAAGCTGCTTTACCTCACTGATCTTCTGATTCCTCATTTATAACGTAGAAATAATAGAGGGTCTCTTAGTTTGTAAAGTTTGAGAGCTTTACATGAAAAATGCATGACAGAGATATCCTAGAGATTTTTTAAAAAGAAGATTGTACTTGGAGGATGATATAGAAGGGGAAAATAAGTAAAAATGTAGAACAACATAAATGTTAAGGGAAGAACTTAAGTGGTTAGCATATGAAAACACCAAGCATGATGCCTGGTACTTGGAAAGGAGTCAACAAATATATCAGTGGTTCTTCTTTATGAAAAATTCCATGGAGTCTCAGAGGAGGGGTGAATATGGAAGAAGAGTTAGGTATACATTTTGAGCTATAGCAGGAGGAGGTGGAATAATTTTACATTTGATACACTCTATTTACTCCATGTAATATAGGACAATGTTATTTCCAGAGGGAGGGAAGGACATGAGGACAAGACTTGGACTTGGAAAGGGTGAGGGGTTTGGACAGTTGAACTGGAAAATGGGAAAAGAAATTAAATGGGAATGAGGTTGTATATGCTAAAACACAGCTAAGACTTAAATGACTTTTTTTGTAGAGAAGCACACAAGTTTTTGGTTTCATTTCTGAAGAATGGATTCATGTTTGGGGAGGTAGTCCTTGTGCATGTTGGGCATATGGGTTGTTGAGAGGGGAGGGACATTGACAGAATTATTGATAATTCAGGTGAATTGTGAAAAGGAATGTGAATCCAGAAGGTGGGTAGCAGACTTAAAATGAGGAACAAAAGAGGGAACAGACAAGGCACAAGGCAAGAGACAGAGCTTAGACAAGAGCTCCTCAGTATGTGGTATTTTGAAGAATCAGAGATCCTCAGTGATCAGGTGTTCTATAATGAGTGGGTTCTGCAAGAAAGGTGAAGTTCCTTGGAGAAGATTAGGTACTATGGACACTGACTTTGGCTGAGTGACAGCAAGAGATGAGGCAGAAGGGGAAATTGAGCCATGTAGAAAGTCTTTGCCATTTGTTACAGATTGTATTGTGCCTACCAAAAACATAGGTTGGAGTCTAAATCCCTAGTATTTCAGGGCATGTCCTTATATGGAAAAGTCATTAAGATGCAATCAAGTAGGGTGCTACTGGAGCATGCTTGGTCCTTATCCCTCTGGTATTTTTATAAGAGAACACTATTGTGAAGACAGACACATGGGGAGAAGATCATGTAACAACAGAGGCAGAGATAGGAGCATCACATTTATAAATTAAACAATGCCAAGAATTGCTGACAAATGTTAAGAGTTAGGAAGAAGCAACGAATACTTCTCTCCCACAGGATCTAGATAGATCATGGTTTTGCTGACATGTGATTTTGGCCTTGAGCCTCCAGAACTGAGAAATAAAGCTCTGTTATTTCAAGCCAATTATCTTGTAGCACTTTGTATAGAGACCTAAAGAAACTTACATATCACTTCTCTGTCTGTCTGTCTGTCTGTCTCTCTCAGTCCAAGCTCCCCATCCTTTAAGGTTTCAAGACTCTCCCACTTCTCTGGTGACACTGAACTCTGTTGTTCTTCTTAGAATTGCAACAACATTTGAAGTCTGGTACATCTGTTTTATGATTTCCTTCAACTTGATTCAAGATTTTCTTTACCTAAGGTATAAGCACCTGGCCTCTCAGAGTTTCTCATGCTGCCTGAGGCAGCAATCAGTTGCTAGTAGCTCCTTGCTCACCACTTGGGAACATCTTGCTGGCAGTTATGTAATACAGCTTAAACTTGATCCTTCATCTAGGTCACTTGCTTGACACTTTTCTGGGGCACCACTATCCTGCTGGGGTTTGAGTATTGCTGGGTTCCCTTGGCTCATTATAGTGAACTCTGAAATGCACATAGGTCAAAACATCATACTGTAGTTTTTTTTAACCATGAGAATGATTAAAATACAGAAATGTTCAATTTTAAGGAAACCTCTAGTGCACAAATAATTAAATGGAAGATGAAAGAAAGAATCTTTCATTAGCATAACTTTAAAAAAATTTTCAGTTATCAGAGCAGTAGTGTTTCTAGTTTAGAAAGCAGCAGAACTGAACTATTGACAAGAGTCTTAAGAAGACCAATAACTTGGACAGGTTGGCCAATTTAGCTGGAGCAATAATTTCTGTCACCTCCCAATGATAAACTGTTTGTTTTTTAAATATTCTCTGGTCTGGGATTGATTCTTCATTTTTATTCATTCCATTCAGACCAATGCTTGATGCATAGAAGGCATATCACAAATTTATGTTGTGTTAATGCACTGCCCTATCATTTGTACTGTACAGGCACATCCAATCCCTTACTCTGGTTTTACAAGCCATTTGGACTCACTTTGAAGAGCAATCCAGATTAGGTATCACAGGATAGAGGTAAGGTAGAAACAGTGGCTGTGTGAATCCATTTTCTGGACATGTGCAATGGTGGAAAGGAAGAGAAACAGTGTTGCTTACTAATTCTTGGTCCCTGTGATGACAACATCCTCAAACTGAGTGATGTGACATTGTTTTGGGGAAAGAACGTAGTTTTGAGGGAGGTGGGTAGACAGATAGCATGGCTGTATGTTCTGAGGCAGCTGGTGGGAAAAAGAACACCAGCTGGGATTTGAAACAGTCCAGGAACCCAGAATGAGTGCTGACAGGCATGAATGTTGGCAAGCATGGAATGGGCACATGTTGGAGAAACACAGGGACACAGATGTACTGGAAGCTGCAAGACGATGGGGTTGGCCAACTCCCTTCTTCCTGATTCCACAGAAACTGAAGCAAATGCACTTTTCTTTGCCTGAGAGTCTGCAGAGATTATTATATTCTCTGTGGGATGAAATCACAACCACAGTTCCTTGGGCACTAAGTCTTAATTACATCATTTTTCTTTTGATTCAAGAGTCAGAAAAAAATCATTCCCCCTGCCTCAGAGAAATATAAATAAGGACCCCAAGATTTTGTTTGGGAAGAAAATTTTCTCTCTAGTCATATAATTCGCCCAGGCACTCAGAAGAAGAGTCCAAAGAAACTTTTGACTTCATTTAGGTTAACCATCATTTTATAAATGAAGATATTAAGGTACAAAAGAAGGGTCTCAACTTACCCAAGATCACAAAACAAAATGATGTGAGAACAGTTCTGAAACCGGGGTTTCTTGATTAAAATTACATGACCTTCCAAATTCAACAGTGACACCACTACAAACTTTTCAGGGCATCTTAGTGTTCAGGGTCAATATGTAAACCCTTGTGAATATCAACACTGTGGTCATAAGTGTTCTTAGCACAGTGACAATACTTGAGCTCTTCCAATCCCTTCCTATAGCCTTCTTGCTTTGTGTCTGGCTTTCTCTTGTTCCTCCCCTGTTTCATGCTGTCTCTGGTGTCTGGTATATACAGGGACTATGTCCACCTGACCAGTATTCCTTCCCTTGAAGCATTCAGAAGCCAAAAGCCCTTTCTTCCTCTGCAACTTGAGACATGGATCAGAATTTTCATTTCTCCCTAACAGAGCACTTCTCCACTTTATGGCTGGGTAGATTCTGTGACTTGAGCAATTCACCAGGTTGTGTGAGTGAACAATTTGCAGTGAATCCTACCAGAGTTAAACCTGTTAACCCAGCTGAGTCACACTGGTACTCTGGTACACTGGCTACTTTGCTGGTGTCCCATTTTCAGTTAATTCCACTCTTACAGCAGAACTAGGAGGGGAAGGTAGTAACTTGGCAAAAATGATCAGCTCTTAATGGTAATCAGTGCTAAAGGGAAGAAGGCAGAACTAGATTCCTTCCATATCCACTGGGTCACTGACATTGTCTAGTTATTTCTAGATGCTTCGTGTGTAGTGAACTCTTCCATGAGCAGTGTTTTGGGTGGTGAATACACATTTCCTCACTGTGTTCTCTCAGCCTAGGATACAAACATTCTCTATCTTGCAAGCTTAGAATAATGGGAGAACCTGTAGATAATAAGAGCTAGGATTTCAGTTGAGGATGAAGTCTTCTGTGCTTCCTACAACACCCTTCCAAAATCAAGTGCTTTTGACCTTGCTTCTTCCTGGGTTTCCATAAAAAATTTCTACTTTTTCCTCATCATGAGCCAAGGGACTGGCTTTTCCTAGATGAATTTGTAAACTTTCTTACTCTAAAGGAAAATCTTGAGTAAGGGAAAGACCATCTGATTTCAGTTCCTTACGCCATGTTGATTGTTAGTAATAAGTTAGGAATCATTGCCATCTTGCTTGAACTTCTGAAAATGTGGGAGGAGATGGGATTTTGTGCATTAATTAGGGAAAGAATTTCATAGATAATCAGAATCATTTTTGTTTGTAATGAAGAGAATGGTCAAGGGGAATATCCAAGCTGGCCCTGGGAAGGCAAGTTGCTGAGTCAGCCTGACACAAATGGCTAGAGCAGGTGGCAGGTAGCCAAGAGAATGGTTCTGCCTCTCTCTCCACATACATGGCTCTGGGACAGTCTCAGATGCTCAAAAGGATAAAGCAGAGTGGAGCTGGTGGCACTATGCAAAGAACCCATATTAAGTATCCATCCAGAGACTGGGTTTCTCAGACTTTTGGATGTGTTTGTCAGATGTCCCAGTGATAACTCTGGTCTTTCAGCTGCTGACCTTTAACTCTGTCATCTACCCTGAGCTGTTTCCTTCTCCTCAGATCTGTTGGATTGTATTTAAATTGTTCCGTTTACACCAGTTGTGACACCTGATGGTCAGTGGTACAGAACAACAACACAATCATATTGCAATTTGTTGAGGTGCAGAGCAAGCTCAGGATGACAATCCTACATGGATATTTTGGGCAAATTTGGCAGATTCCCAAATCTTGAACACCTTCCATTAATCCCCACTGCTGCTTCTTCAATTACTGACAAAGACCTAGTCCAATTCTAGCTTTTATTTTTACTTTGAAAAGAGTGAAGGAAAGCTGAAGAAACTAAAGAGGGGAAAGGAAGCCAACTAAATACTCAGATGCCATGGAAATCTAAGGTACCTCCAGTCACAACCTTTAAATTATTTCATCATCTCTAGTTATCATCATATCTCATTGTAACCGAGCTTATAGCAGTTCTATCTATACCACTCAACAGTTACCAAAGAGCCTGCCTTACACAGCTGCAGATAAACCTGTTGACTAGGCAATTTAGAATTCTTAATTATACTGTTAAGGACTTGAATATTCCAGAAAATCATCAGCATGGGAACATGTGTCATGTCAGAGTGTACTTAGAGCTTCCTTTTAATAGTCCAACTCTAATTTTTAGTTGCTACCAAAAGAGGGGGTGTTCCTGTCATCTCAGTCATTGATCTTGAGCCTCATATTCCTCCTTTTTACCCTCATTATTAGAATTCATACTGTCTCGGCTCCTCTACTTTGCATTATTTCTGGGCACCACCTGAATCCTGCAAATCCAACCTGCCTCATCGCTCCCCACTTAGTTCAACACTAGTGCAGCAAATAAGAGGTTTCCAGATGACTGTCCAGAAGGCATAGTCATGAATGCTTGGGCTTCATGCATTGCTCTGGGGATCCATATATGTATCTATTCTGGTCCAGATATGAAGAGCTTGACTTTGGCTCTCCAGTCTTGTGTTCCTTAGTCCTCATGCAGGCTTTCCCAAGCCTTGTTAGTAAATGGCCACTTGTGAGCTCTGTACCCGCTCTCATGATGGTAATTGAGATGTTCATTCACAGGACAGCAAAGATCTTCAAGGATATTCACATTTTAGTATTTCCTAACATAAGAATGTCCAACATTTTCTGTAAAGAGTCATGTAATAAATATTTTAGACTGTGAGCTGCATGATCTCTGTTGCAACTGTTCATCTCTGTCATTGTAGTAAACACACCCATAGACAGATGTTGGTGAATACGTGTTCCAATAAAATGTTATTTATGGGTACTGGAATATGAATTCTACATAATTTTCTTGTCATAAAATATCACTCATCTTTTGCTTTTTAAAAATATTTAAAACTTAAAACCTTATTTAATTCTTAGGATTTACATAGTGGAACAATCTATGGTCTTCCAATCCCTGACTCAGCCAGCAGTGATGGGCACTTGGCTTTTATCTCTAGGTGCCATCGACAGCCTGTTCACTCTTGCCTTTCTAGAACTTTCTCTTTTCTGAACACGTCAGATCCAATCAAGGAGGTCCCACTGGTGATAGGTAGAAGTATCATTACCTCTATAGGCTTACTTGCATCTTAATTTCTCCCAGTTTTTTAAGAGAATGTGTTGAATTTGTGTAATTACTTTTTTTGGGGAAAAATAATACCATGAATTCAACAAGCAATAGAAAGTATTAGTTTTCTGTTGCCGTCATGGTAAATTTCCAAACATTTAGTGTCTCTAAATAGCATGCATTTATTATTTTATGGTTCTGTGGGTCACTCAAGTGCCTGAGTTGGCTAAGCTGGCTTTTACAAGGCTAAAATCAAAGTGTTGGCCAGCTGGCATTCTGTTGGGAAGATGTAGAAAATATCCATCTAAGATCATTCAGGTGGTGGCAGAATCCAGTTCCTTGTGGTTTAGAATCAAGATCTGCTCTTCTTTCTGGCTGTATAGCAGGAGCTGGTTTTAGCTCTGAGAGACCTCTGATTCCCCTCTGGGTCCTACTGCTCAGAGCCAGCAATGTGCTGTTGACTCTTCCTCATACTAGGACTCAATTTGCTTTCATTTTTGTTGCATTTCTCTCACTCCAACCAGAAAAAGATTTCTGTTTTTCAGGCTTTTGTGATTAGACTGAGTCTACCGACATCATCCAGGAGAGCCTTCTTAGCTTTAGGTTCATGACTTTAATTACATAATTCCCTTGATCAGAAGCCAGGGATTGGGGCATGAACATCCTTGGGAGTCATTATTCAGCTTCCTATAGTGAATTTTAAGTATGTAAACTGCTGCATTGCCCTTCATCTCTGCTAGATGTTGGCCTCAGAATCATTGCACTATGGCTATAGCAGTACTTCTGGCATCATAGGGTTACTTATGAGGATTGCATGGTATAAAACCCTATTTAATAATACAAAACATGTACCAAATTATGCTCAATAAGTGTGCACAATAGATACAATCTACTACTATTTTTATTGTTATATATATAGTCATTTTTCTTTCCTAAAGAAGCTATTAGGTTGGCTCAATTCCAAATGATTTGATGTTGACCTAAATACATACTTCATAACAAGGTAAAGAACAAATTTAATTTTTGTTTACTATTATAGGCAGTGCTGATTGGTGGTTGCTATTTCTGCAGATGCTATAATTGCCCAAGGATAAGGCTGGTATGTAAACGTGACTCATAAAGGACTGAAACAAGTCACACAGTATTCTGAAAGCTGGATTTAAAAGTTATGAAAGATTATCAACTCAAGGTTTTTAGTAAAATTATTATTATTTTAGTTTCAGAGTGCAAGGAATATCAAAAGTAAATTCAATGCAAATAGAAGTTTCTATAGTCCATTTAGGGAAAATATTTACGCTGTCTTGTATATCATGGTCAATTTAAGATGAATTATTAGCTTTTATATCTCAGTCTGAAGTTATATATTCCAATTTTATTGCTTTGATTTAAGCACGTTTCCAAATGAGAAATTACAAAAGAATTATTACAGGGGAGGAGAGTTTAAGACTTTGAATGGGTAAGGGCAAAGGTCTAAAAAGTGTGTTTGTGAGGTTCTTTTGAGGAACCTGTAGAAGTTTTAAAGCCTTTTTTTCTGTAAAGCCAGGTAGATGCAGTTTTGGAAAGTAGGTCTCTGTACAGAGCTTTTTGATCAAGTTAGTTCCAAGAATACCCACTTCTTTGATTTCTCTCAAATACTATGCCAATATGACACATCCTGAGACTTTCCTCTGTGTTATATTTATATAATGCTTTTTTTCCTTCTAGCCTGCAAGCTTTTTAAGAGGAGGAGACATATTTTATACATATATAAGTGCCCCTGATTCCTAGTACTTACTGTGTGTTTCTATTTGTCACAAGACTAGCTAACTGGGTAAGCTTGAGGGAACTGAACATAACGGGAAGAGTAATTTCTGAATTCCTCATAAGGTGATAGGATTTATCTAGATTTCATCATCTAAATTTTTCCTTACCAACTGAAGGACTTTGAACTGCAATTTTCTGATCATCTGAACAGTGGGTACTAATATTGACCTTGTTGGGGGAGATTAAAATAATGTACCTGGTGAGGCTCCTTGTCTAGTATGAAACAAGCTCTAAGTTACAAAAGTCATTATACCTTCAGATATTGTTCTCATGAATTCTGGAGTCATGAACTGTTCCTTGATATTCTTTAGAGAATCTGAGGTTTTAATTGTTCCTGCTTTCAAAGAAAAATCTAGTTGTAGCATGCAATGTAAGTCTTGGAGAAGATATTTAAGATTGTCTAGACCCTCTTCCAGTACAAAATCTAAGTTTCATTTTCTACCAGAATAGGGCAAATGGCCCTGGACTTTAATGAAAGTAGGAATGACTAAGCAGAAAATTGAGAAGTGGAGACTATAAAGATCTTAGCATGAGTGTAGAGGTGTGTTTTACAAATAATGAGACAACTGGGTGTGGTGGTGCATGCCTGTAATTTCACCACTTGGGAGGCTGAGGCAGGAGGATCACCATGAGTTTAAGGCCAGCTTGCACTACATAGTGAGACCCTGTCTCAAAAAAACCCAAAACAAAACGGAAAAGAAATAGGAAGACAAGTTTGACTGGTGAACAAAGGTGAGAAAAACTTGTATTTCAATTTCATAAATCCAGGCCCTATGTAAAATACTCTGCTGAGTGTTAATAGTAATCCCATCATGTCCTTGATTATTGGCTCATTTTACAGATAAGGAAGCAGTAGTTAACTTGCCACTGGTTCCACTAGCAGAACCTTTCTCTGTCTATTGCTTCCTGAAGGCCAAGGAAGGGAACCAACACAATGATTAGATAAGAAGGTCATGTTGAGGCCATTCTGTAAACACTTGATGTCAGGCTGAGGAGCATGAGCTCATCTTAGAGGCAAGAAAATACATTTGAAATTCTTAGTTTGGGAGGGAGAGGAACGAGGTTTATAATACAATAAAAAAGATGAGTTAGGAAGCTTTACTCTGACAGCTGAAAATTCCTCAGCTTATTTTTGACATGCATGGCTTCCAGTTTAGTTTCTGTCCAACCAAATTTGTTTGGTAGATTGTATCTTTTCTTCAGGGAAAATGGGGAAAGGTAAACTGTTGAAGCCTCCTCTGAGCCACACTTACACTTACTGAAGACACTGTAATGAGGAGCAGAAAATTTTCCCTCTTGCTATTGATAGATTCCAGAGCAGAGCCGGGCATGCTAATGCTTTCTAAGCAACATTGAACAATTGTGCCCAACTTAGCATTATAGGCATTCGTTCTGAACTTTTCATATCTTCCCCATTCCAGTTTTATCCCCTCAAGTCATATATTAACTTCAGGGCTGAAAATGTCTTAGCTCACCATCAGTTTCCTTGCTGTTGAGGAACTGAGGTGAGTCGTTACATTATGGCCCATAATACATTTAATGTGGAATGGAATTACGTGACAGGGCTTGGTAGCTGTCTATTACTTTGAAAAATTAATAACTTGCTTCCAATATGGTGTTTATATTTAATAAGTGCCTTACTTCTTCACTTATCTTTCACCAGCATGTTACCTAGCCCATTGTGCAACTGCAGCAGCTGTCTGCCTAATTAGCATGGATGCACCTTGGCATGGTCCACCTTGGCATGGTCCACCTGCCCTTTTCACACTGTAGGCCTTTTGAGTTCCAGGTTCTCTCGTATTTCCTTTTGGATTCTCAAGATGACCCTGGGAAAGTTGATAAAAGTTGTTGACAGTGTGTGTCTCCTTCTAGTGCCTATAACCCTGGGTTGTCCAGAAATGCCAAATACAAAGGTCTAAGGGGAACTGTCAAATTTTTGAGAACTGCTTGGCTCTTTCTACTCTACCAACCCCCCCCCATTCCCTGCAGGATCTTGTCTTTAGGTTGACCATAGAAAACAATAAATCAGCCCCCTAAAATTTTAAACTCCACTAATCAGTGGGTGAGCTAACATGCATATCTTATAAAGCAATGACATGCAAACATCTCCGCATCTCTCCTCCTTCTTATGCAGAAGTAAGAGCTGCAGGGAACTTAACAGATTATCCTAGTCTAAGCCTCTGAGATTCTTCTTCAGTAAATCTAGTGTGAGGTTATAAGTATATGTATCCAGAAAAAGCTTCAGCTGATTCTCTCATGTCACTCTGGATAAGAAGAATTCCTTTTGTGAGATAATAGTGAAATTCCATTTAACAGTGCACTGTTAAATGCAGTGTCCACTAACAATATGTGACAACTTAAGTTTAAATCAATTGAAATAAAATAAAGTTGAAAATTCAGTTTCTTGGTAGTTCTAGTCTTCCCTTCCCTTCCCTTCTCTTCCCTCTTCCTCCCATCCTTCTCTTTTCTTGTAAGCATTTTTAATATTATATAAAAATAAAATCCAAGGAGAGTCCTTGAGGCAGAGAGTTGGGGATGGCAAGGTGGACTTTATAAGTTACTGGTCAGGTCTTCATACTAGCTACTTTCAAGTACTTTTAGACACATGGCTGCACTGACCTTATCTAGAACACAGACATAGAACTTTTCCATCATCACAGAAAGTCTGTAGAGAATGCTGCTATGAAGCATATTTCTAGTACCAGGTATTGCTTATTCTAAGTGAGGAAACTCTGGAAAATGGGGCAGGATTGAAAGACAGAAGGAGGTCTGGGATGTGTCTTGTCTGAGAGGCAAAGTACCAGCCTATTGCTATTTCTCTGATACCCAGAGTAGCAGTTCATTTTGGTTAGACTGAAAATTTCCAGTTGGATTGTGTTTTCAGCAATTGGTATGAATTTCTATTTGCAGTCACATACTAGATCTGATAAGACATATTCTGCTACTCAAGTTTCTGGTTTATAAACTAGTATAAATTATGAAAGCAATTCCCCATTTAACAGTATGAGAACACTGAGAAGTCAAGATGGCCAATCAGTGAGCAACAAAATACAAAGCCTCCCTGGAGAAACAACTCATATGCCAGAATAAAACATCCTGGAGGGACCCAGACAGAGGGAGAGGAGCCTCTTGACACAGGAAGCAATTAAAACATAAAAAAGCTTGTCAAACATGTCAGGACTACAACTGAAAAAGCTAAAAATTATGGGACACAGCATTTTTGCTGTGACCCATCAAGTTTGCACCAGGATGAATTTGTGCCAACTTGAATCCACGCTGGCTGGTAGAACCTCCCAAATTCATTCCTGCTGCCACTCGCAGGAACCAGAGCAGCGCTGAAGTAGGGAATTGGTGAGCCCAGTGGAGAGCAGAGCTGGCAAAGGGACCTTCATTAATCCATGGTCAGTGCTGGGAATGAGACCACCCCCACAGGAAGGGTGCAACCAAATGGTTGACATGTTGGAATCGGGCAGGAGGAGCCTGAACTGGGAGCAACAGTGACTTCAGTTGGTTCCTCCCTGCCAAGAGCAGATTTGTGGGATTTTCTTGGACTGGGTTGTGCCCCTGCTTGGGACCCAATGAACCATTCCAAATTGATTCCCTGTGCCTAGCATGCAATAACCAGGTGAAGGACCCTGAAGTTTGGCTGGCCTGGTGGGGAAGGGCAGGCAGGAGAGGGTGGAGGTCCCTCACTAGTGTGCTTCAGAGGAACCATGGCCAACAGGGAAGGGGGCTGGGACCTGCACTATGACCTGTGTGGAAGAAGCCAGGACTGTGACAAGAGAGAGAGGCAAGAGGAGGCCCCCAGCCCAGAACCCTGAGAGTTTTTCCAGGAGAGGGAAAAACAAGGGTGACTGAGGGCAGCAAACATGCCACATTAGACATGGCTTCAATGGACATTAAGAGACATCTTCAGGACCTTGTAGACGAGCTCAAAACTGAAATATTAAATCAGGTAAAGCAAGATATGAGTAGAGTAATAAAAGAAATGCTCTCAGGAAGCATCTCTCAGGATGATCCAGATGGAAGAAGGAACACCAAAAAAGGAGAGAAACATTTGATAAAGAATAGAAAGAAAATATAGAATACATGAAGCAGATTCAAAGAGACTACCAGGAAATTAAAAACTCCACTGAAAGCTGGCAAAACTCCTTAAAAGAAACTAAGGATAGACTATCAAAACTTGAAGACAAGTTTGCAATGTGTGATCATGAAAGGAAAGAAC
>PVLA01012761.1:0-41724 GCA_004027455.1 Hydrochoerus hydrochaeris | reverse complement strand
GCATTCTATCTTGTTCATCAATATGACCTATCAAAATGAATATATTTTTATTCTGTGATTAAGAAAAATTAATATTATTAACATTCATTTGTAGTAAATGGATATTTTACATATAATTTTAATTTATAAAGATGATAACACATAGTTCTCTTTTATCTTTCAATATAGTGATATATGTTTATAATTTTGTACTTTTTCAAGTTGGGATTTTATTTATTCTTTTTTTTAGACACTGTCTTGCTACAAAGTTCAGGTTGGCCTTGAGCTCCTTATGTAGCCTAGGGTAGACACAAGTTTGCAGTAATCCTCCAACCTCTGTCTTCAGAGTGCTAGGATTACCAGTAACTACCAACTTGCCTAGAAGTCCTTGTATTTTTCAAGTAAATATTTTAATAATTGAGTAAAGATTCAATTTACTAAAAATTTTCATTTGAGCATAATTAAACCTGAGAAAAGTTGACATGATCTTATCATTACTCATTATATACAGAATTTTTCCAACTTTAATATTATGTTTTATCAGTCATCTTATAAAATAAATGCAGATATAGTGTCTCTTTATTCCTGCATAATTTTGTGTATGCTTACTAAAAGAGCATAGCATTTTCTTACAAGTCTGTACAATTCACACATCAAAGAGAAAGTCAAACAAAATAAGAAAATATTTCAAAGTAAATGATAATAATGCTAAAATATATTAACATTGGTGCAGCCAAGCAGACACTGAGCCACAAAGTAAGTTGCAGCTCACCAGGGCAGGTCTGGAAAAGTTTGTTACCATTGATCCCAGTGGCTGGGTGCTGGCACAGCCCCCTTAGGACACTGGACTAGGCTCCAGAAGTTCCACAGCTTTAGTAAACCATGCCCAGAAACCTTCATTCAATCAGGGAACCAGGCCCACCACACAAGGGGAGCCAAAGCCAAGTGAGTTCCAGAAGATTTCCAACACATCCAGGGAAAGTTTGGAACATGGCTGAAAAAACAGAAATATAGGAAAATGAAAAAAATGAAAGACCAAAATGCAATCTCAAACTTCCAGCCCATCCCAAGAAAACCTAGGAGCCATATACACAGAAGAAAATACTACACATACACCTGAAGTGCCTAAAATGATATCAACTGAAATAAAAAGCAAGTACAGGAAGCTATGAGGGAACTCAAATCAGAAATAATCTCCCAGGCAAAAGAAGAAATGATAAAAGTAGTGAAAGAAATACTGAATGCATCCAACAAAGACACAACTAAAAAATTAGAGTAACAAAGCAAAATGATAGAATCCCTTAATGAACAGTATAAAAGACCAATAGAATGCATTAAGCAGATTCAAAGAGATATATAGGAAATCAAAAACTGTATTGAAAGTTGCAAAATATACCTCAACAAAAGTGAAGATAGACTCTCAGACCTCAAAGATAAGATTGCAGCTAGTGAACAGGAAAGGAAAGGTCTTCTACAAATAACAAGAAATCAGGAAATAACAATTCAACAGTTGAAAGATAATGCAAAGAAAAACAATATAAGATTAATAGGGATAAATGAAAAAGAAGGGGACAGCACAACTAGAAGCTATTTACAGAAGTAATAGCTAAAAACTTCCCAAACATGAGTATGGAAACTGACATAAAGATTAGTGAATCATATAGAAATAAAAATAGCCATAAACAAAACAAGACTATACACAGACATATAATAATCACCATCCCAGAAGTCCAACATAAGAAAAGACTATTAAAAGCTGTTAGAGAGAAAAGACAGATCACCTATAAAGGAAAATCTATCAGAATCACATCAGACTTCTCAACACAAACAATGAAGTCAAGAAGAGCATGGAGTGAAGTATTTCACATCCTAAAGGAAAACGACTTCCAACCCAGACTGATGTACCCTGCAAAAGTGTCCTTCAAAATGGATGGAGAAATAAGATATTTCCATGACAAAGAGCAGCTGAAGAACTTCATGATAGCCAAACCAACACTACAAAGAATACTGAAAGACAATCTAGATACACATTGGAAAAAACCACTAAGCAAGACAGACAATATAACACAATGGAAAATTAAGATACATCAGAAAGATAACATGTCAACAATTAACCAATATATGACAGTTATAACCATTAATGTAAATGGCCTCAATTCACCAATGAAAAGAAACAGACTGGCAGAATTGATCAAGAAATAAAGTCCAACCATATGTTGTGTAAAAAAACCCCATCTAACTCAAAAGGAAATTCATAGACTGAAAGTCAAAGGATGGAAAACAATACTCCATGCAACAGGAACTCAAAAAAAGTGGGGGGAACTATTCTGTTTGCAGATCATGTGAACTTCAAACCAAGAATGATCCAAAGAGATAAAGAAGGTCACTACACACTAGTGAGGGGAAAACTGAAAGAGGAAGAGATAACAAAATTAAATATATATGCACCAAATACCAGCACACAACGACACAAAGCAAGTATTAACAGAAATGAAAAATCAAATAGGCAATAACACAATTATAACAGGGGACCTTAACACACCAATGACCAAAGGGATAGATCAACTAGACAGAAAATCAGCAAAGAAACAACAGAACTGAATCTCACCTGTGAACAAATGGATTTCACAGTTATATACAGAGCGTTCCATCCAACAACATCAGGATGTACATTCTTCTCAGCAGTACATGGGACATTCTCTAAAATAGACCATATACTAACACACAGAACATGTGTAAGAAAATGCAAAAGAATTGAAATTATCCCATGCATGTTATCAGATCATAGTGCCATGAAACTGGAAATTAATGATAAAAGTAACTGAAAAACACCCACAAATACATGAAAATAATACACCCTTGCCAAACAGTGGGTCACTGAGGAAATTAAAGAAGAAATTAAGCAATATCTACAAGCAAACAAAAACACAAATACAACTTACCAGAACCTGTGGGATGCAATGAAAGTGGAATTCAGAGAAAAATTCATTGCACTGAGTTTCCACATTAGGAAAACAAAACAAACACAAATAAGCAACCAGATATTACACCTCAAAACATCTAGAAAAAGAAGAGCAAGCCAAGCCCAAAGACAAAAGAAGGGAGGAAATTATAAAGATCAGAGCAGAAATTAATGCTATAGAGACTAAGAAAACAATACAAAGAATCAATGAATCAAAGAGTTGGTTCTTTGAAAGAATAAATTACATTGACAAGCCCCTAGCCAACCTAATTTAAAAAAAGAAAGAAAAGACTCAAATTCACACAACACAGAATGAAAAAGTTGAAATTATGGTCGACTCTGTGGAAATACAGAAGATCATCAACTATTTTGAAAACTTCTCTCATTGGTTCAATAACACAGAAAAAATGGACAGATTCCTAGAAACATACCAATGACCAAAGCTGGATCAAGAAGATGTAAATCTTCTGAATAACCCAATTTCTATTTATGAAACTGAAAATGTAATCGAGTCCCTACCAACAAAGAAGATTCCAGTCCCAGACGTATTCACTGGGGAATTCTATAAGAAATACAATGAAGACTTAATGCCAACACTCCTCAAACTGTTCAATGAAAACAAAAGGGAAGCAATTCTCCCTAAGTCATTCCTGGAAGTAAATATCACTCTAGTACCAAAACCTGAGAAAGACCCAACTAAAAAAGAGAACTACAGGCCAATCTCCTTAATGAACATAGATGCAAAAATTGTCAACAAAATATTGGCAAACAGGATGCAGCAAATCATCAAGAAGATTATACACCATGACAAAGTGGACTCATCCCAGGCATGCAGGGATGGTTCAACATACATAAATCAATAAATGTAATCCACCATATCAATAGAGCCAAAAGTAAAATCACATGATCATTTCTATAGATGCAGAAAAAACTTTTGATAAGATCCAACACCCATTCATGATAAGAACCTTACAGAGAACTGGAGGGGATGGTCTTTACCTCAATATGATAAAGGCCATCTATGACAAACCAACAGCCAGTGTCATACTAAATGGCCAAAAACTGAAAGCCTTTACCTTGAAATCAGAAACAAGGCAAGGATGTTCCTTATCACTGCTCCTGCTCAACATAGTACTGGAAATATTAGCAAGAGTAATTAGACAAGAGAGAGAAATAAAAGGAGTAAAGATAGGAAAAGAAGTTAAATTATCATTATTTGCAGATGGCATGATACTCTACATAGAAGACCCCCAAACTATTGAAAGACTCCTGGATATAACAAATAAATTCAGCAATGTAGCTGGATAAAAAGTCAATACTGGATGATCAATAGCATTCTTATACACTAACAACAAAATCACTGAGAGAAATAAGAGAAGCCACACCCTTTACACTAGCATCCAAAAAAATGAAACACTTAGTAATTAATCTAACAAAAGATGTAAAAGAGTTCTATAGGAAAATTATAATACTCTGAAAAAAGAAATCAAAGAGGACCTCAGAAAATGGAAAGACATCCCTTGTTCATGGATAGGAAGAATAAATATTGTGAAAATGGCCATTCTCCAAAAATTGTTATACAGATTCAATGCAGTCCCAATAAAAATACTACTAGCATACCTCATAGATCTAGAGAAATCACTCCTAAAATTCATCTGGAAGCAGAAGAGACTTACAAGAGCAAAGGCAATTCTAAGCAGCAAAGACAAGGCAGGAGGCATCACAATCCCTGACTTGAATTTATATTACAAAGCTACTGTAATAAAATCAACATGGTATTGAAATAAAAATAGACCTGAAGAACAATGGAATAGACTAGAAAATACAACAACAAACACACTCAACGACCTTATCTTTAATAAAGGGGCCAAGCTTGTTCACTAGAAGGATAGTCTCTTTAATAAATGGTGCTGGGAAAACTGGCTTTCCATATGCTGAAAACTAAAATTAGACCCATGTGTATCACCATGTACTAAACCAAAATCTAAATGGATCAAAGATCTAAATATTAAAGCAGAAACACTTAATCTGTTGGAAGACAAAGTAGGTAAAAGTCTTGAAGACATTGGGGTAGGTAGAGAATTCATGAACAAGAACCAAACTGCTCAGGAAATATTTCCCAGAATCAATAACTGGGATGACATCTTATTAAAGAGTTTCTGCATGGCCAAAGAAATCTCCAGCAGAGTGCAAAGAAAACCCACAAACTGGGAAAAAAATCTTAATGAACTGTCCCTCAGACAAAGGACTTCTGTATAGAACTTATAAAGAATTTTTAAAAATCAGACTTCCGAAATTCAAAGACCCAGTCCAAAAATGGGAATCCGAGTTGAACACACAGTTCTCAGATGAAGAAATACGAATGTCAAATAAATACATGAAAAAATGTTCATCATAATTGGTCATTAGAGAAATGCAAATGAAAACCTTGCTGAGATTCCATCTCACTCCAGAAAGAATGTCCAGGATCAACAAAACTACCAACAAATGCTGGAGAGGCTGTGGGGGAAAAAGAACTCTTCTGCACTGTTGGTGGGAGTGTATACTGGTGCAACCTCTGTGGGGTCAGTTTGGAGATTCCTCAAAAAGCTGGGTTCGGAGATCGCATTTGACCCAGCTATTCCACTCCTAAGCATATTCCCAGAAGATCTGAAAACATCATACCACAGTGATATATGCACACCCATGTGTGGCACAATTTGTAATAGCCAGATCTTGGAAACAACCTAAGTGCCCATCAACCAAGGAATGAATAAAAAAAATTGTGGTACTTTTATACAATGGAGTACTACTTAGCTATAAAGAATGATCACATTGAGATATTTATAAATAAATGGATGCAATTTGTATCTATACTCATAAGTGAAATAAATCAAACTCACATATATAAATACTGTATAGTCTCACTAGTGTAAAAATGGTAAGAGTACAGAAGATTTTATGGTAACCATGATTCATCATTATATTGCTTTGAAGTCTTAGGTTTTCATTCATTGGCTGGAATTGTTTTATTATTTAGTTTGATCTAAATGTATGTGATGTTATGAATAGTTACTTTGAAGGAAAACAATATGCAGCCATTGTTGATTTGATATCATCTTGCTCTGAAGTCCTACCATGCTCTTGTTTTTCTATTACCATTGGTTCTATCACATTGTGTCTTATTGGATTTTAATATGTATGATAGCATAAAAAGTTTTTATGAAAAATGAAATAATATAGCAGCCATTGTTCATCTTCAGTTATTTGGTTCAGAATGCCTTGCAATACTTTCATTCTCTTGAGTGGTTTTATTCTATTTTGTTATATTGACATTATTGTGTGTAAAGCTAAGCTCAACTATTTCAAAGAAAGAGACATAGTGATAGTTACTGTTAATATCCAATTGTCTTGTGAAGTGCTGTTGCTTACATTGTTCTGTTCTGATCTGCTTAGATCTGTCCTCTTTTGTTTTGTTCTCTTTAAAATTAAAAAATCCTGAAAAAACAAAATTGGTGTGATGCAGGCATAATAGTGAAAATTACTGAAGCTTACAGTTTTGTAGCTTCATAAAAAAGAAGAGATGAAAAACCAATGACCTAAGCAGCTGCTCAGAAAGGATTACATTAAAGCTAAAGGAAAAAGCAGAATGGCAAAAATACAAAAATATAGGTAGAACTTAATGATAGAAGATTTATAAACCTGATTGCTTGATTTCTGAAGAACTTAACATATTTTCTTTTACATATGGTGACTGACCAGAAGACTGATCAGATCTAAGAACAAGTACAAATAATGTAAATTTTTAAAATGGCAATATTACACAATGCCTACAAGTACTTTATTTTCCAAATGGCTTGATTTTTCTTGACAATTTTATGTGTTTATAATTCAGTATGCTTCAGAGTATAGAATGTACTCAGTATGATTTCCCAAATTCATATATACTTAGCTTAGTGGATGAACCATCAGACATTCTATCTTTGTGAATATTTTATAACACTAACCTATTGAAAATTGTTTTAGAGAAATATTTGATGGAAAATTTTAAATACTTATTTTTATTGAAACTTTCCTATATGCTTAATTAAAAGATATTCAATGTATTGGTTCTATCAAGTAGTAATTAAAGATTGTTAAATCCTTCTTGATGTGGCTATTATCTCATTAGCTTAATACTCTTCAAAATGTTTTGAAATTATATAGTTAAGAACATATACATTTAAAATTGTTTTATCTCCTGTATGAGTCAATTATTTTATAATTCTTGATATTTATATTTATATTCTTTATTCTTGATACTGTTTCTTCCTTTGAATTCTACTTTGGCTATTACATCAAAATTTTGTTTTTCATTTGACAGTGTGAGAGATATGGTTCTAGATATATTCCTCTGCATGTAGATGATGAATTTTTTCAACAAGATTTATTCAAGAACTTATCTTTCTTCCAGTATGTAATCAATCTTTTTATCAAAGACCAAGGTACCATGTGTGCCTAGAGTGGTTTCTGCACATGCTAAGCTGTTGCATTAACCCAAGTGTCTGTTTCTGTGCAGCGTCATACTGCTTTTATCAATGTACCTCTGTAACATAACTTGAAATCCAAAATTATGATGCTTTGTGGTATCCACTTGTTGCCTGCATTTGCATTTGCTATTGTGGGCCTCTTCTGTTACCATACAAATACTAGAAATTTTTTCTTGTTCTATGAAGAATGCTATTTGTTGGATCAAGATCTAAATAGTAAAACAGAAACACTAAATATGTTGGAAGACAAAGTAGGCAAAAACCTTGAAGCCATAGGGGTAGGTAGAGAATTCATGATCAAGAACTAAACTGAATGGGAAATACTTCCCAGAATCAATAACTGGGATCACATCCTATTAAAGAGTTTCTGCATGTCCAAAGAAATCTCCAGCAGAGTGAAAAGAAAACTTACAAAATAGGAAAAAACTTAGTGAACTGTCCCTCAGACAAAGGACTTCTGTCTAGAATTTATAAAGAATTAAAAAAATCAGATCCCCAAAATTCAAAGACCCAATCCAAAAATGGGCATCCAAGATGAACACACTGTTCTCAGATGAAGAAATATGAATGGCAAATAAATATATGAAAAAATGTTCTTTATCATTGGTCATTAGAGAAATGAAAATGAAAACCACACTGAGATTCCATCCCACTCCAGAAAGAATGGCCAGGATCAACCAAACTACCAACAAATGCTGAAGAGGCTGTGGGGAAAAGGGAACTCTTCTGCACTGTTGGTGGGAGTGTAGACTGGTACAAGCACTGTGGAGGTCAGTCTGGAGATTCCTCAAAAATCCAGGGTTGGAAGTTTCATTTGATCCAGCTATTCCTCTCCTAAGCATATTCCCAGAAGAACTGAAAACATCATACC
Organism: Hydrochoerus hydrochaeris; assembly: GCA_004027455.1. Taxonomy (NCBI): domain Eukaryota; kingdom Metazoa; phylum Chordata; class Mammalia; order Rodentia; family Hydrochaeridae; genus Hydrochoerus; species Hydrochoerus hydrochaeris. Next base: position 33,404 of record PVLA01012761.1, on the reverse strand, counting down.
ACCATGATATATGTGCACCCTTGTTTATAGCAGCACAATTTGTAATAGCCAGATCTTGGAAACAACCTAAGTGCCCATCAACTGAGGAATGGATAAAAAAAATTGTGGTACTTTTATACAATGGAGTACTACTCAGCTATAAAAAATGATCACATTGAGATATTTATAAATAAATGGATGTAATTTGAGACCATAATCATAAGCAAAATAAATCAAACTCTCATGTATAAATACCATATAGTCTCCCTAGTGTAAGAAAAAAATGGTAAGAGTACAAAAGATTTTATGGTAATCATGGTTCCCCATTATATTGCTTTGAAGTCTTATAATGTTTTCATTCATTGGTTGGAATGGTTTTATTCTTTTTTTGTTTGACCTTATTATGTGTGATGGTATGAACAGCTACTTTGAAGAAAGCAAGACAATATGACAGCCATTGCTGATTTAATATCATCTTGCTTTGAAGTCCTAACATTCATTTGTTCTTCTACTACCATTGGTTCTATCATGTTGTGTCTTATTGGATTTTAATATGTATGATAGTATAAGTAATTTTTTATGGAAAATGAGATATTGTAGTAGCCATTGTTCATTTTCTGTTATTTGGTTGAGAATGTCTTGTAATACTTTCATTCTCTTGAATGGTTTTATTCTATTTTGTTATATTTGATATTATTGTGTGTGCAGCTATGCTCAACTATCAAAGAAAGAGACATTATGGTAGTTACTGTTGATATCCAATTGTCTTGTTGTGAAGTCCTGTGTTGCTTGTATTGTTCTATTCTGACCTGCTTTATTCTGTCCTCTTTTGTTGTATTCTCTGTAAAATAAAATTTAAAAAAAGAATGCTATTTGTATTTTGGTTTGCCAGTGCATTCAATCTGTATATTACTTTTGATAATATGACCTTTTCTACAATTTATTTTACTTGTACAAAACAGGAATGAATAAATAAAATGTGGAGTATACATAAAGGAGCACTACTTAGCCATAAGGAAGAATAAATATGAATCATTTGATGGAAGACGGATGCACCTTGAGACTGTAATGCTAAGTGAAACAAATTTTACAAAGAAGGTTAAATAACACATGGTTTCTCTTAATTTGAAGAGAAAAATAGAAGATAGATGACAGAAAACAAAGAGATAGACTATGGAAGGGCATGAGGGCAATGGAGGAATTTGGGAGGGAAGGAAAGGTAAGCAATAGGGCCAGTGTTTGATGTGCGCACAGGGACACACACTCTGCAATTTAAATGAGAACTCTGCTTCTTTATAGTTATGGAAGTGAAAGGTTCAAGTCAATGTCTGTGCATCTGTCTCTGGTTTCATAAACATGGTTATCATTTCCTCTGTCTGCACATAGTCAAGTGTGTGTGTGTGTGTGTGTGTGTGTACTGTGTTTTTTTTTCTTTAAAGCACACTGATTTAACAGGATAGGGTGCATTTGATGATCTAGTTTAATTTTAATTATCTCTTTAAAGATTCTATTTCAAATAAATCACATTCTGAAGTAACAGGACATTAGGGTGTTATGTATGAAATAGGAGAAGCACACTATCTGGCCGGTAAGACTAGTTATTCAAACAGATGCCTTTCAATCAAGTCTCACCTACAGTATTATCCAAAATAGCCAAAAGGTAGAAATAAACCAAGGATCCATAAACTGATGAAAAGATTACAAAATGCTGTATGTGATATATATGTAAATATAGAAATATATAAACATATATGTACACACACAAATAAATGTATATTTTATATATGATTCTCACATTGTTTCAGCCATAAAAAGATGTGAGGTTTTTATTTTTATTTATTTTTTCACATTTTGGAATCAGGAATCAAACTCAGGGACTTGTGCTTGCAAAGCATACACTGTGCTCCTGAGCTGTACCCTGGCCCCTCAGCCATTAAAAAGAGTGAAAAATTAATTAATGCTGTAATATGAACAAAACCCAAAAGGTAACTGAAGAAAGTAATACAGACAGCATATGATGACAATTATATGAAATATCTAGAATGAATAAATTTATAGGAACTGTATGTCAGAGGCAAGCCAAGAGGAAGCTGAGAATTAATGGCTATAGAATTTCTATTTGTATACTCCAAAGTTTTTGAATATTGATGATGGTGGTTGTCCAACAGTGTTAAGTCACTAATGCTATTAGGTAATATACTTAACTTACTAGAAAGGCAAATTTTATGTGCTGCATATTTTACCACCAATTGGAATTTTAATAATGTAATATTCCAGAAAGCCTTTGATTTCCACACTTTGAATGGATGAATCATATAGTATATAAATTTTATTTCTCTAAAGCTGTTAAAAATAATTGATTTATATAACCTTTAGAATTAATGAACTTGCATAGAAAAAATAAATATTTATTTATGAAATAGTTATGTAACTAGGAATTTATAGAAAAATAATGCAAAATGTGGAGTAAAGCACAGATGTTTATCATGCTATAGTTAAAATCCTGAAAAAGTGGAAATAGCATAAATACAGGTAAATTTTTCATATAAATCAATTGTATATGCCAAACTTACAACTTTACTTTATACCATTTGCACTAGCATCAGTGACTAACCAGCAGAAAATTCTCTTCAACTGAAAAGATGGAGAATAAAACAAAATAAGAGACACGAAGTCTCTTTACTCCTTTGAACTGATTGTGTAATTCTAAGGATAAACATTTGAATGCCCCAGCTAGAATTTTCTCTTTATGTGACATTCTGATATCCAATGTAATTGTCTGTGAGGGAAAAAATATAGATAAGTATTAGGATCAAAAATCCTTTTTTCATTGCTAAAAATATTAACTTTTAGTTTCATTGGATGAATAAATCCCAGCAATTCATCGGCAGTACAGCAAGAAGATTTACCTTAGGAAGACTAAGCCATAGTGAAAGAGATATGCTACATTGAACAAGCAGTGACTTGTTGGAAATACAAGTTCTTTGCAATAATAATGCTGAAATACCAGAGATCTGTTAAATAAACCTTAAGAAACAGCAAATGGAGCAACCTAGAAATAACATCAACTGCCATAAAATGCAGCCACTACTCACAAATCATATAAATAAAAAATTCCTTATAATTAGGCAGCTTAAATTAATATTCAACACTAAAGACTGGGCTTTTTTTACATTTTTCAAACAGTGTCTTATGTTAGAAAATCTTTTGTTAGAGGAATAGTGCAGGTGAGGATTTTTGTAAAAATAGCCAAACCAAAAATGATTTGTACCTACATCTTATAGCCTACATTCCTTTTTGTGGCTGTGTTCCCCAGTCCTTTTTATGACATGTGAATTATTCAATTCTTTCATCACCTTTCTGAGGTTAACATCATTTTCTATTCATTAGAACAACAGGTCAGATGAGGCATGAAAAGGTTTATTGTCTCCAGTTTCAGGCTTTCTATTGACTGAGCTATAGATGAACTTTAAAACCTTATTTCTTGGTGTCATTTTCTCTAATCAACTGACAGTTGAGAGGCATTCTTAAGTTTATATGATGACATAAGAATTTGTTTTTCTTGCCTACATTAATATAATTCTTCACAAAATGATCACAGTGTGTACAGTGCCATTGCATGGCATCCTTTATGTTTGAAACCTTCACACATTTCAAATAACACTTTATCTGGTTGTGTGAACCATCTAAAGGCAGCTTGCTATAGTTTTTCCATCTGTCAAAATTTTGAAAATCCCTAAAATTTAAGTACTTTTATTTTCACTTGATCTTGGCTATGGAATCATAAAATGATTCATGCTACTCTAATTAAAATCAGCTCTAAGTCCCTCATGTCAGAGGATGGAGCTTTTGAAGTTCCCTCTTATTTAACTTATAAGTATGGAAGTGCCTTGGTGCCTGGTTTTATATTGTTTCTCAGTTGTCTGCATGCCTCCTTTGCAGTGTTTTTCTAACCTTATGACCTTAAATGGCATTTCTCTGTTGCTGTATTGCTATTTCTTCCATATCTACTTTTACCATTACACTTATATATTGAAATGCTAATTTTAAATTCTGTTTTTTGACATATCTATAATGATTTCTAACATATGTTAAATGAAACTGATGACTTCCTCCTTCCCAATTCATCATACTCCATGAAACAAACATTATCATAACGATCATTTCTACAGAAGAATGCAGCCATACTATCATTACCTCAATCACTGAACATCTGCCTCAATAAATTACCGCATGGTAAAGCTAGAAATTAGATAAAGATCAATAGTAACATTCCATTGGTTTGGTAAATTTAATTAAGATTCAGAGGCAGAGAAAGAAATGTTTGCTTCTTTCATAACACATAATGTGACACATAATTAATTGACTTATACAATCAAGCAATTAAAAGATATGAGAAAAGTTGAAAATTGTATCTCAAAAATCTGTTCAATTGGAAGAAAATATATTCAGAGGTCAAAACAAATGAAAGTCGAAAATTAAGTAAAAAAAAAAAACTTCAAAAATCACCTTTGCCCCTTACAATCTATGTATACTGGATAACGATAACTTTATGTGTTCTTTTGTAAGAGTTGCACAAAGTTTTGGAAAGAAAAAAAGAAAGACACTAAATGCTGTCTTACTGAAATTATATAATAGCAGTTATTTTCAAAATATAAAATATCATGAAAAAATGTTTTATCTGTAAACCTTTTGCAAAAGAGGATACATAAAGAAAAAATAAATAAAAGATACATTGAAATTGTATGAAAATATGTGCTAACATTGTTATGGATGATTTTAAAAGTCTTTGATAATTTAAGTTTGTTATTGTGTAAATTGACAAATTGTTATAGTCTTCAAATTGTTATGGTCTTCATACAAAAAGTACATAAAAACATGTGTATCTCTGGAAGGCCAAAAATTTATCCTTAAATAACATACACAATATAGACTCAATATAAAAGACAACAATAGTACTTGATGGTGATAATACATAGAGAAATGAAATACTACAAAGTAAAGCCAACAGAATCAGATTAGTGAATACTTTAAATTCTGACTGACAGTCGTATCTAAAAAAAGTATATTATATGTTTCTTGATATAGAAGAGAAATAAACAAAACAAAAAAATTTTAAACATTTTTAAAAGTACAAAATGGTATAAAAGAGAAAATAAAACAAAAACTTTTAAACATTTTTTGAAAGTACAAAATGTAAAATATAATATTCCAGTGAAATTAAAATCATCTATAGAGAGACCTAGAATAGCAAAGGCAATCCTGGGCAACAAAGGCACAGAGGCAAAAGCAACTGCTTTGAAAGTAATGATACACACTGAATTAACCATTGTTAATCTTCTATTAACCTGTTTTGAAATTTTATATCATTGCTTTTATTCTTTTTTCTTTTTAAGATGAAAAATTTAAAATTTATTTTGCAAATAATGCAACCAACAGCAAAAAGACATCTTACAAAACTAAAGAAAGTATCTCTACACTATGCTTCTGTCAGTGAGAAAATTAATTCTTATAATTTATTCATATCATTATCAAGTCAGTAGTGTGAAAATTCTATTTAAAGGCCATAGAAAGACATAAATAGGTGTTTCTTCAAGATCATATATATATATATATATATATATATATATATATATATATCTCAAACAGGTATATGAAAATTTGTTAATATTTAGGGAGAGTGAACTAAATGGTAAGAGTCTCAGAAAGAAAGGAGATAAGGTAAAAGAAATCTTCATGGCCTTTTCATATCTCTGTCTGCCAGTTTGCTTTGTGATAGGAACTTGGGCTTGATGTTCACTAAGGGAAAAATCTCTAAACTGATTTTTCTCCTCAGTTATCTGATACACACACACACACACACACACACACCAAAAAACTTTGAGCATCTTAATGGTAGGTTTCAGACAAAAAAATTAAAATAGCAAAAAACACAGCAGCAAAGTTATGAGCATTTAAAATTATTCAGAGGACATGCATAGTAAACTATTTAATACATAATACATATTACAATATATAATACATATTATAAAATGACATGCTGTAATAAAATACTGAAGAATTTACTTCTTGGGAATACTTAAGAGATAAACAGCTGTATCTATTAAACTGATAGGGTTTTTTTCTTTGTATTGCATTAGTTTCTAGCAGAGGTAAAGGTAATCTTAATAATTAAACCTCTCAATATTTGAGTTAAATGTAACTCAGTTATCAAACAAGAGTAAGCTCTTGCTATGCAGATACAATGTTTCAATTAATGCTTGAATTTAATTTTGACCACCCCTATCTAAAAGAAGTGCATACATGACTGTAAATCCATAGCAACTGTTTGATTGACTTGATGCTGTCATTTATGCACATTGCAGCTCATAGAATGTTAATATATTCCAAACCTGAATTTATAATTGGTTTGTTTAAGGCAATACTGCTTGCATCATTGTTAAGAAGCAGCATGGCATCAGGGATTACAGCACTTGAGTATTCAGTGTTATGTTTACAAAACATAATCAAAATGGTCATCCCCTTGAAGCCTTCTCCCTAACATTCACATGCTTCCTAGGTTTCCTTTTAAAAGAGATGTTGAGTGTATCATCCTTTCCAACAATGAAATCCAACCTAAGTAAAAGGTAGATATAAAATAGTATGAACTCTACAAAACCTTTCCTGCATATGGTAACAGAATTAAATAAATGAAGAAGAATTTAATAATCATTTATATCACATGTATATGATGTATTCTTACTGCAGGATTCAGAATTCATAGCAGGTGACCCAAGTATGGCTCAAGCTCTCTGTCTTGGTTACTTTTCTCACCTTGCTGAGACAAAATACCTGATGCCTCAAATGAAGGAAGGAAAGGCTTATTTAGCTCACTGTTTGTGCAGGTTTCAGTCCATAATCAGCTGGCTGCAAGGCAGAGTGTCATGGCACAGGCCTAACAGTTCAATGCAGCAGCCAGAACAAAAGAGGGAGGAGAGAAAGCCTCTTTTCCTGCCTTTTATTGTATGCAGGCCACCCCAACTCTTCAGGGCAGGAGTAGAACTCACAAAATCTTGCCCTCCTTGCCCAGAATGAGGCTATTTACAAAGTGAGAAACCTAGCTCCCTGCTGAGTCTTTCAGTTAAACACTTAAATTTTTCAAATTGACACAATGTATCAACCATAACACTGTATTTCCAAAATGTATAGTTGTAGTGGGAAAATTGAGTTTAAGTTGATATGAGATTTACAAGTTATAAAAAATTTCTGTATTTTGTTCTTTATACACAGCTGTCATATCCCAACTTGTCTTGTACCTCTTTTTGACCCCCCAAAAAATTCCCAAAAGACAACTTGTCTTATCTGTCTCTCTCCCCACAGCTCTCAAACTGCAGTCCCAACCATCATGTCCTACTGACTCAGCCCCTCCCCTTCCCTCTGCCCTGGTTGGCCCTACAGTCTGAGACACCTCTAATCCCACTCATGCCACCCATGTTACTCTGCTGCTAATTTGCCTCAAATACCCCTCAGTCTTCCCTTCTGTTCCCCAATACCCAGAAGCCTCTAAACTTCAATAGAAGCTCAAATCTATAACCCACTGATTTTTACCTAATGAATTTCTAAAGGTCACTTTCCTTTGACACCCCTATTCTCCCTGTCCTCAAATCCAACAGCTCCTATCTCCTAGTCCCAGATGCCAGAGCTATTAACAAGGAGATAATGCAAAGTCACCCTCACACTGAACTGCCTCATACTCCTACATTTTTCACTATTCCTTTTTACCCCAGTTGCCAAGATTCCTTTGCCACCTGCCCCTATCATAGATCACACTCCAGCTCTCTCAGCCCCCCATATTGCTGTAACCTGACCCTTATATCTACTCTCAGACCCGACCTACAGCACATCAGGCTGCTAACTCTGCCTTCCCCTCTTGAATTTCTCTTTTGAGCCCCTCTCTTGGCTCTCACCACTCCTGGGTGCCCTCACAGGCCTCTGAGTCATGCTTCTGCTAGTGCCATCTCATCTCTCCAGTCCACAACATGGTCACAGAAGTCACCACCCAAAGTTTTAACCAGAAGTTTCTCTCAGACATCTCTTACCAGATGGTACCCACAGCTAATCCTGATGGTTACCTTCCCAGCCTAGCCTTCCCACTTTGCCCCAAGCCAGCCTAAAGCAGCCAAAAAGACCTCACTGCCTGATTCCTAAAAACAAAAGGCTGGGATAAAGGGTCAGCAGCAACCAGGTCCAGGAGGGTACCTGATGACAACTGTGTCTCACTCTGCTGCTTGCACCTGGCTCTCCTGCAGAGCTCCCAACCCCCTATAAAAATGTTTAAAATCCCTTTCCCCAAGCCAAATGGTGGCTGTCTTGGTCCATGAGACAGTCCACCCCCTGCCTAGTAAGGCTTCTGTCTCACAGCAGAGTGTCTGGTCTGGTTTTGCATGGGTTCTGGTGCATCATTTTCTTTTTAATAAAAGTTACTGAAAGTGACACTATTGGCATTTGAGTTTCATAGTGTTTCAGCCTGTGTACTATATAAGGTTACCAGCCTTCTCAGGCCTTATGAGTCATGACACCTCAGTGGCATATCACCTCCTCCACTGGGGGAAAAAACTGCCAGCAAACATCACCAAGTGTCTCCTGCATTTCAAATGCCTCAACCTTGAGAATCACTGGTTTACAGTAAAACCCAACAAACAAATGTTATTGTATTTTTTCCACCACAATTCTTTTTTTAATATCCAGGAATAGAAGCTTTAAATTAATATGTACAATAGTTGGTAACTTTTTTCACTTTCATAAAGAATTTTATTTGCAGGTCTATAATCTAAAAGGTGGAAGAAATGTTGTAGTATCTAATTTCTGAATATGCCACATGCATAATACTACAGATTGTAGTAGAACAAACAGTCAGGCTGGTTAATAACTTTTAACTATTTATTTTACATATAAAATATGTCTGCTAATTAATTCTGATCATAAAGCTGATCAATGGTAATTGACCATGAGTTTCCCATTCTATTTTGAAGCATATAAACACTAGATAGCACAAACTCTTTTCTATCATAGAAGTATTAAATTCCATGCTTAAATATGTACATCTGTATATTAATTTTTAAAAATAAAATTACTAATGCATTTCAAATCAACAGCAAATATCTGACTAACTTTGAAATAATAGTCATCACCACTAAACTAAGGAGAATAAAACTCTTTATTGTGTACTTTTTTCTTTATTTTTAATTTAATTTTAAAGACAACAAAATGACAATAAAGTGAATCAGTACAACAATAAGACAGTAGGAAACCTACAATAGTATCACTGTGAGTTGGAGGTCACCCTGTGCTACACAGAGTTTAGGACCAGGCTGCACTACATAGTAGACCTAGTCTCACAAAACAAAACAAAACTCCTATGTGAACAGTAACCAACATGAATACATTAATATAATATAAATTCATAATAGAAACATGATGCAAACTAACATTAAAAGGTATATTAAAAATCACAACAAAATATAAACTAATTAGAAATAAAGTTAAGAAGAAATACATTAATCCTAAAAAATGAACAAAACTGCTCAGTTATAGAAAACTTTGAAACAAGGAATTATTATTTTCATGAATGAGAAATCTGAAAAAAATGCAAAAATTACAACAGTAAGTAGCATGTATTAAGTATATTTATATGTTATAAATTATAAATATTCTATGTAAATTTTCTTAATAAACTACAGAAATTTTAAATTTGCTGTCTCCATTACTAATCACTGAGACAAAACACCCAATACCCAAAGTTAAAGGAGAATAGATTTATTTGGCACACAGTTTGTAGAGGTTTTGGTCCATAATTGGCTGGTTCCAAGGCAGGGTGACTCATGGTCAAGAAGCAACAGTCCATAGCATCAGAAGAAACAAAATCAACAGGGAAAGAGAAAGAAAGGCAAGCCACTTTTTGTCTCTTATACTGTATGCAGTCTACTGGCCCTAGGGCAGGTGGAACACTCACACCCTTAATCCCAACATTAGACAATGAATCAATCATGAACTCTAGCTCCAACCACTTCTGAAAAGCCTCTTTGGGGAACATTTAGAAACAAAGAAGCAAATATAAAATTACTGAGTAGAATAACCAATCTGTGAAATTAAGTCAAATATGAACTCCTGTTCACTCCTTTATTTTTCCTCAATTAATTTTAGGATTAAACTATCAGGAGATAAGCAGTTTTTCACTATATTCTGTATAATGAGTATATTCATTTTTATTTAATATCAAAATGATAGCTTATAAATGCATCATCAACATGTGTTGAGTACCTATATAACAGGTACTATGTTGAACTTTTAAAGATGGTTTAAATAGTTGTGATCTCTTTAACAGTAGTTGTGGTCTCTTTTTTTCCTTTTTACGTAATATTTATTTTTGAACTATGTTTATTGTAGAAAGATTCAAGTTAATTAAGCATAGATCTAACAAACATAGAACATAAAGATGAATTAAGGGCAAACTTAAAATAATCATATAAATTAGAATGAAATTAAAACTTAATTTGCACATTTCAATTTGTCAGAATACTGCATTTCTTCTTAGATTATTTCAACTGCAATCTTACCATAAAAATTCCAACCTTATGATTCTATAACTGAGTAACTATTAATATATTTGCTGTCATTGTAAACTCTTTTTATTATCAAACTGACAAGTTTATAAAAAAAAGAAAACTAGGGGAGGATTGTGTGGATGATTTCATATTTTCATGTAAGAACAAAATAACTGGCCAACATTGATCTTTTAAATTAATTTATTTTTTCCTATCTTCATTATATGAACTCCTACAAAAAGGAAGCATTTAAAATGATGGTTATTATTTGAGAAAATAAAAGAAAAATATCAACATTTTATATAGTAAATCTTCCAGGAATATTTGTTTTCTTGTCTTTTTTCTTGTCTTTTTTATTTTTTGAGACAGGTTTTCACTATGCATTTCAGGCTGGACTTGACATCACTTTGTAGCCCAGGCTGGCCTCAAACTCACTGTGGTCCTCCTGCTCCAAACTCCTGAATGCTGAGATTATGAGAGTGTACCCCCATGCCTGGCTCCCAGGAATATTTTTAATTTTAACGTGATAACTTTATAGCATATGTGGCTGTTCAGGTAGAATGCCCACTTGATCAACTTTGGAATCTATCCAAAGGGATTGTTGCATTTATGCTTATATGCAAGATATTTGTATTACAGTAGCCAGAATTACAAGTTGTCATTGTCATTATTTGGTAGTAAGTATGATTTAAGGAGATGTCTTTAGGTGTTCAAATTGACAAGGGGTGGAATACAGTAGTTTGAGTGAAGGATCAACTTGTCTGACTTTGGGATCTGCCTGGGGGATGATGTGGAACATGCCATCAGTTATGTCTGAGTAGATCACAGATGCATGCATAGCCTTCGCATCTGTGTCTCCTCTCTTCCCCCTTCCCTCTGGTACTAATCTCCCTCCCCTGTTTCCCAGGCACAGAAACAGAGAAACTTTGTTTCTCCATGTCCTTTCTTGATGGTGTTTCTGCTTTAGATCTTGTTACTCATAGGAAAAAACAACAAACCAATTAAACATCTTCAAGTTTCAAGTGTCAGCTATGATAATCCCCCAAGTTTAAAGATACACACATGAAAGCATCTTTCACTTTCAGGGGCCTTAGGAAATATTCTGCTGAATTTAAATATAATTTCTCTATTACTGCTACACAATAGATTAAATTAGCATTGCATTAATTGACTTAAAAATTTCTAAACTAAAACTGGCATCTTACATAGTTAAGTAACAAAATGCTAAAAAGCCTACATTATTACACACTTGAAGGCTTTTTCAAACTTAACTGTATTTGGTCTTTCAAGGCAGAGATGATTTTCATGAAAATGACTAAAAATTTGAACAGAGTGGTAGTCCAAACAAATGATGGTAGAGAAAGTATCTGCTTCTTTGTGCCAGTTTTATTGTCTGCAGTTGTTAGCAGCTTAGAGAGCAGTAGAGTGGACACTGATGAAAGACAGCTAGCTGCACCATTCAACTTATTTGCAGTAATTAAATATGAAATGCAAGGACATTATGTAGTCTTTAATATTGAAAGTGTGGTTAACTTGCACTAGTGCAATGTGATGATGGCACTCTTGGAAAGTCAAAGAGAATCCTGTGTTTTTTAGTAAGCTCTTGGTAGCTGATACAAATGGTACTTCAGTGAAAGAACTGGGTAATGATTTATTTCTTTCTTGTGAGGCCACTACTTTTTCTCATGGCAACTGGTTGATACTACCTCAGAGGTAAACTACTGTTTATTTCCCTGTGTTGATGTTTCTAATTAAATAGGAAAATTTCCCAAATATCTTAGTAAAAATCATATGGTGCTATTTATTTGCTATAAAAATTGAGAAAATTTATCTCACTGCATTTTTATTTTTTGGGTTTTTTAAAAATTTTTATTTAAAGAGAAAAAAAGCATGTAAAGGGTAGAGATAATACAGAATTTCAGAGAAAAGGTAAACAATAAGAAATCAATAGTTGATAAATTACATATTGTCCTCTTAGAAATAGCTGTTCAAGTTACAAAATTAAAGCATACAAAACAGATAGTCAAACAGTGAAAGTGTAAACAGCTATGCATGCATGAGTCTCTACATGTATTTCTATCCTTTCTGTATTAGAGGGAAAAACAAAACATAGCAAGACAAAACAAAACAAATTCCTATAAAAACATGAAACCAAAGAATCATATAAAACCACAGTACAAGATGATCTACAATGATTGCTCTATTTTTTATTATCTTCAATAGAATTGCCTATATCATCAGGCATAAATGAATATAGCCGTATAATTGAACATAGCAGCACATAACAATATTAGTAAAAAATAAAACATTGTAGACAATATAAAACTTCAAAGGCAGGTAATAATCAAACCAGAGTGGATATTCTAGTGAATCTTGTCATCTTAAGTGCAGTTTCCTGTACTCTCAGACTTGATGCTATCAATCATAACAGCTTTGAATAAAATCTATTAATACAAAACAGTGACCTAACAAACCAGATTTGATTACAATCAGTTATGGTAAAACAGTGTAGGTTTTACAGAGCTTTAGATTGACTTAATAGGAAATTAAGGATGATTTCCATACTATATCCTGTTATTTTCGGGATTACTGTTTGTACCCTCAAATCTAGTACAGGTAGAATGACTGGAACAGAATATAATACATCTAAGCAGAGTAGTGTGAGTAATGTCATTTTTTAAATCCTGGTGCACTATTAACAATATAGTGTATCAAGACCATCTATGTTAGAGTTTCTAGTTATCCTCTGCCTCATTTCTGCTATGCTATTTTCTGCCTATTTGTGTCTAGTTTTCTCCTTCATTCTACTGCCTGCCCCACTCATTGAGGCCTTTCTGCCACTGTTCCTAAAATCCCAGTATTTTTTTCTCTGTCTCTAGAATATCCTGCAGCATTTTCTGCAGGGTTGGATTGGTGGTCACAAACTTGCCCAGTTCCTCTTTGTCATGGAAGCATCTTGTTTCTCCATTAATTTCTAGTGACAGTTTTGCAGGGTACATCAATCTGGGCTGGAGGTTATTTTTTTTCAGGGCTTGGAATATTTCACTCCAAGCTCTTCTTGATCTGATGGTCTGTGTTGAGAAGTCAGCCATGATCCTGATGGGCTTACCTTTACAGGTAATCTGTTTCTTTTCTCTGATGGCTTTTAATATTTTGTTTTTATATTGAATTTCTGGTATCTTGATTATTATATGTCTAGGTGTAGATCTGTTTTGGTTGTAGGTGACTGGGGTTCTGTATGCCTTACATAACCGAATGTCATTTTCTTTTCCCATGCTTGGGAAGTTTTCCTTAATTATTTCCATAAATAGCCTTTGTAATTCACCTGTATGTGTTCCTACTTCTTCGTTCACATTTCTTATTCTTAAATTGTAGATTCTCTTATCATCTTCTAGCTTTTGTATTGTTACTTCCTGTTTCCTAGTTATTTTTAATAGATCTTTCCTTTCACGATCACACACTGCCAACTTGTGTTCAAGTTTTGATAGTTTATCCTTAGTTTCTTTTAAGGCATTTTGCCATCTTTCAATGGAATTTTTAATTTCCTGGTAGTCTCTTTGAATCTGCTTCATGTATTCTATATTTTCTTTATATTCTTTATCAAATGTTTCTCTCCTTTTTTGTGTTCCTCCCTTCTACCATCTGTATCTTCCTGAGAGATGCTCCCTGAGAGCATTGCTTTTATTACTCTACTCATATCTTGCTTTACCTGATTTAATATTTCAGTTTTGAGCTCGTCTACAAGGTTCTGAAGATATCTCTTAATGCCCATTGAAGCCATGCCTACTGTTGCGTGTTTGCTGCCTTTCAGTCTCCCTTGTTTTTCCCTCTCCTGGATTAGGGCTTTCAGGGTTCTGGGCTGGGGGCCTCTTCCTGCCTCTCTCTCCTGTCATGGTCCTGGCTTCCTCCACACAGGTCACATTGCAGGTCCCATCCCCCTTTCCTGTTGGCCACGCCTCCTCTGAAGCATGCTGGCAAGGGGCCTCCACCCTCTGTTGCCTGCTCTTGTCACTAAGATGTAAGCAGGGGCTGCATATGCCTGCCCCTCCCCACTGGGCCAACCAAACAGCAGAGTGCTCCCCTGGTTGGTGTTTGCTAGGCATAGGGAATCGATTTGGGATGGCTCATTGGGTCCCAGCCAGGGGCATGGCCCAGTCCAAGCAAATCCCACAAATCTGCTTTGGGGAGGGAGGAACCAACTGAAGTCACTGTTGCTTCCAGTTCAGGCTCCGCCTGTCAGATTCCAACATGTCATCCATTTGATCATGCCCTTCCGGTGGGGGGGGGTGTCCCAATCCCAGCACTGACCGTGGATTAATGAAAGTCCCTTTGCCGGCTTTGTTCTCCTTCGGGCTCACCAACCCCCAACTTCAGGGCTGCTCTGCTTCCCGTGAGTTGTGATGGGAATGAGTTTGAGTGGCTCTGCTGGCCATGGCGGATTCAGGCTGGTGCAAATTCAGTCTGCTGCAAAATTGGGTCGCAGTGAAAACACTGTGTCCAGCTGTTCCAGTTGTAGTCCCAATGTATTTGACGAGCTTTTTTATGTTTTAATTTCTTCCTGTGTCAAGAGGATCCATCTCCCTCTGTCTGCATCTTCCAGGGTGTTTTATTCTGGCATATGAGTTGTTTCTCCTGGGAGGCTCTGTTTTTTGTTGCTCACTGATTGGTCATCTTGTCTTCCTCCCCTCACTGCATTTTTAATAAATTTCTAAGACGTTTTGATTTTATGTTAAATATTAAAAAGTCCACATTGAAGGAAAAGAAAAAAAGACATATGCACACACATGCATGTATAGTTTTAATAACATAAAAAGCAGCATTGTGAAAAATAATTTCTCATTTTTCTACATTTCTGCTTAAGACCTTCAGTGAAAGTGAAAAATACATACTGGACTTCAAAAAAAATTCATTAGTTCATGATAAATAATAGTAGATTGACTGATGTCACTTGTGTTTGTTATGAAAATTTATAAGCAATTAGATTTTATTTTCAAGTAAATCTAGAATTATTCTGTAATTAGTTGTATAATTTAGAAAAACCTTTATTTTAGAGTAAGTTTTCAGCAGAGATCCAGACTTGTAAATCACAATAACATCTCAGAAACATGAAATATTTTCCAGTTTCCTGAGGAGGAATAAAATCAAACACTGGGTTGATTTATTTGACTGACATTAAGAAAGATGGTTATAAGATTGAAGTAGGATACGGACAGCTGCAAGAAAGCTGCAAGTGGGGAGACAACAAAAAGGTGAGCGGTAACCCTTGTGTGCCTTCTCATTTTTTTATTTTTGTCTCTGGTCTGACATCCCACCCACAATGCTTATGGCAGGTCAAACTGCATCTCTTCACTGTGATCTGCTTGGAACCTCTGAAAGGTAAAGCTCATTGAGAAAGAGCTCCCTTTCTGAAAAGACAGGGAGGAGAAACAAGTGATCAAATTGTAAAAGAGACTGTGTGCAGGATTCACCTGACAGGGTGCCCTGTGTCTGACATTAGACAACTGTGTGTACACACTTCTTCATTCTTTTCTACCAAAAAATTAAATGCTTCCCTTCTTTCCCCTCATTGTTAAAAATACTATTCCAGGAGTCTGAACTTAGATAACATTGTACAAATATAATGTAACAAGTTACACAGAACATATAATTCAGATGATGAAATTTAGGATGCCCTCAATAGTCCATTATGATGATGTGGTTAATTTCAACCTCAGCATCACCATCACAGACACTCTGATGTGCTGAAGAAATAGTTCATTAACAGCCATTAACTGATATCATGGATTAGAGGCCTATGATATGTAGAAACAGTGTGGGAGGGAAGACAAACTTTGAGAGAATTTGTGTTTTGTGATAACCAAGAACATAAATTTCATCTTCTTCATATTTAAAGCTGTGCACAATGCTATCATTCTGTCCAAACAGTCTTATATATCTTTATAACATATAACAGTGGTTCGAATAATTTCTACTCATCTGTCCTTCCTTTCAACTCTTAACTTAGTTAGGTTTTGTCTGTAATGGTTATGTCAAAACTATGATCTCAACCCCTCACTTGCCTGAGAACTAATAAAGTCTCAGGCTCAATCCAGATGATCAGTCATCTCAGGTATGGGCCTCCTGTTTCAGATAGTCCTGAAGGAGGAGGTGTAGAGGAGGTGGCAACTGGACTCTAATGAAAGCATGGGGGAAGATGCTGATTTCCACTATTTACTCTGGGACCTTGGAAGCTCAGAGCACATAGTTTATGATTACACAACATGGACCATGTCTTCCTGGTCTAAGGACTTCTGAAATTTACAGGATTTTAAAAAAAAATAGAAAGAAAATATCATCCACAGAAGACTTTGTCTCTTCCTCTCCTAAGAAGAAATCTCAAGTGTACTATTCACTTTTTAAATTTTTAAAAAAATGCACTCAGCTTTTTATTTGCATTGTTCATCATGTTACAATATGTTTAACTAAAAAAGAACTATTTTTAACTACTTTTAAGCATATGTCATTTTGTGAAGCCACCAATCATGTTCAACTCCAGAAACAACTTCACAACTGTCCTTTGCACTCATCTGAAAACTCCTAAATACAGTATCTTCTCAACTAGCCTTGATTCTATTATGAAATATAAAATAAAGTTGAAGACATCAAGTAATATAACCAAGTAGTATTTACAGTTAGTTTTGTTTTTTCAGTTTTACCACATTTCCCACTACATTAAAAATGGTATCCACTACCACATGCCAGCCAAGCTGCCAGAAGATTCCTTCCTGCAGGCAACCAGTGTGGGAAGAGAGAACCAGCAGAACTGCCTCTGCCTGCCAGGCACCACTAGAAGGCTCTTTAAGTGCAGCCAGCTGGGCAGAGAAAACCAGCAGATCTACCTCTGCCTACTGAGCACCACTACTGGAAAACTCCTTCATATGAGCAGCTAGCATGGGCAAAGAGGGCCAGACAGATCCACCCTCCACCGGCCCACTCAGCCAGCAGAAGACTCCTTCCTGTAGGCAGCCAGTAAGAGCAGGGACATGCAGCCAGGTAAGCCCCATGCATCCCACTTACAGAGGGGCTGCCACCTGCAGAAGTGCCTGGGGCCCCACAAGCAGCTTGTTGGGAGGAACCCAGGAGAATACCAAGGACAAGGAGCAAAAGGCAAACTCAGACCTCCAACCCACACAGAACAAGTCTGGGAGATGCAGTTATGGAAGAAAGTGCATCTGAATCTCACACCTGAAATCTCTGAGAGGATAGCAACTGAAGTAAAGAAAAAACTTCATGAGCTTGTAAAAACAATCAAATCAGAAATGCCTCCAGTAAAAGATGAAATCACAAATATGATGAAATAAATGCTCAGCATATCTAAAGAAGAGATAGATAAAAAGGGGAGCATAGCAAAATGATGGAAACCTTGAATGCACAATATAGAAAGGAGTCACAGTGCATGAAACAGATTCAAAGAAATATCCAGGAAATTAAAAAGTCAATCAAAAGCTGGCAAAACCACTTGAGACTAAAGGTAGACTTTTAAACCTTGAAAATAGGATTGCAGCTAGCAATTGTGAAAGGAAAGATCTATTTAAAATAACAAAGAATCAGGAAATAACAATTCAATGACTACAAGATGATGCAAAGAAGCATACTTTAAGAGTGCAAGGTATTAGTGAAGGGGTAGGGGTCAAAACAAATTAAATTAAAAGGCTATTTGCAGAAATAATAGTAGAAAACTTCCCAAACATGGAAAATGGTTTGGCATGCAGATAATTGATGCATATAGAACCCCAAGTAGCCATAACCAATGTAAATCTATACCCAGACATGTAATAATCAAGTCCCCAGAAGTCTAGCACAAGTACAGAGTATTCAAAGCTGTTAGAGAAAAGGAACAAATCACATGTAAAAGAAAACCAGTCAGAATCATAGCAGATTTGTCAACACAAACCATCAAGTCAAGAAGAGTTTGGAATGAAGTGTTTCAAGTCATGAAAGAAAACAACTGCCAATCCAGATTGATGTACCCTGCAAAATTGTCTTTCAAAATTGATGGAAAAATAAGATACTTCCATGATAAAGAACAACTGAAGGAATTCATGACTACCAAACCAACCCTACAGAGAATGCTAAAGGATATTCTAGAAAGAGATAAAGATTACCACGATTCCAGGAATAGCAGCAGAGAAAGATCATCAAACAAGACAGGCAATCAAATGAAGGGGAAAAGTGGAGGACCAACAGCAGAAAGACAGCATGGCAGAGACAAATGATGTGATCTGGTTTTAACCATTAACATAGATGTTCTCAGCTCAGCAATAAAAAGAAACATGGGTATAATGGATCAAGAAACATCAGGGTGGGCTGCAGGTCTAGATCCTCTGAGAAGCCCAAGAGATGGAATTAAGAGACATTTGTTAGATTATATGTTTCTACGTTGTTTGGGCACCTTTTTAAAAAGAAATTTTATTGGAAAAAGTAATAGATACTCATGACTATATATTTTGATTTGAAATATTGACTAGAAAACTCTTTAGGCTTGCAGCCCAAAACTTTAACAATATTACTCAGGTATGAAAAACTCAATTCCTCAAAGACTTTTTAATTATTAGGTTATTGGATATCTACCTCCTCATGATACATTATGCAATACCAAGAATATTAAAGTTCAGGAAATGATCTTAGCAAAGAACAGCCAACACTTTAAAAAGGAGATAAAACATTTGTTCCATGTGACAGGAGGCCAGAAAATAAGCAAGGGTAGTTTTACTATCAACCACAGAATGGGAAAGAAAGATATGGTATTTTCATACAAAGGAATAACTTAAATTTATTCATACAATGGAATAATTTAAATTTATTTCATACATGAAATACTTTAAAAACAGAATAGAAATTTATACTATCCCCATAAAATGTGATTCCATTGGAATGGAAATCTTAAAAATTCAAGTATAAAGCATCTTATTTTATTTTCAAATAATATAAATGTCCTTATTTTATTTATCTATATATACTACAAGGTCTAATAATGTACTATCTGAAAATTAAATAAAAATTAACTGTTGTTTTGAACACATTGTATTAAGCCTTTATCTCTCAAAAATTTTTCATCATTTTTAGGTTTCCTGATTGGTCTCTTTTAAGACTCATTTAGCCTTTGTTTGAGTATAGATTACTTAACCTGTAACTCCTATCCTTGTTTATGCCCAATTTAAAATGTAAAACAGGCTCAAATACATGCATACATTCTTAGGACATAAATATGAATGTGACATTAGTCCAAACTCATCTGTCAATAATTAAAAATAATAAATGATAAATATCTTGGACTCTTTAAAGTTTTACTGACTTGTTTTAATTACTTCATGTACTATCAGTAAAGTATATGCTATATATATATTAGCATTTTTGTTTATGTTTTCATTCTACATTCTATAAAGTATGGTCCTATGCTTTATTGATTTCCTGATCATAGACCCTCTTGTGTGTACTTGAACACATGAAAAGCCAGGAAAGTCCAGAAGCCCAAGCCTAGAAACCCAATTCAAATTGACAAGTATTTATATCAATCTTTCCTGATATGTGAAATGAATTTCTATTATTTCCCATATGTGAAAGAAACTGCTGTCATGCCACATTCTGTTTTATCTAGAAATCTTGCAAATCAGAAAAGTGCTGTACATGAAATGATGTAAACACAATTGAAATCTAACTATCAAAATTAAAAACACATTTAATAATTTAAAAACATTTGTAATTGTAATGCAGCTCATGAAATTTCTCACATCTGTAAAATGAAAATAAAACTGTATACCTCATATGGTTACTGCAAGAAACTGTTTTGAAAATTATTTTATTTCTATTATTGCTCCATCAAATTTAGTGTTATACTTATAGGAGAATATTTTGACAAAACCAGTTTCCCTGCCTAAAAACCAATCAATTCAATCAGAATATCTACTTGTCAAGGTTTTATAGCACTGTTTTACAACAGAGTGAAGAACCACTGACCTAGAATATTTCCTAAAGTTCAGAAAAGGCTCCTTTCTGTATAGTGACATAGAAATATTTAATTTAATAATATTCTGTCATGATTAATATTTTTAGAGATCTGATTAATTACAGATGAATTTTGCATTCTTAGTACTTCTCCATAATTCTATTCTCTTGCTTACATTTTCTCAAAGGAATCTGTTGTTATGAAATATGTGGGCAGATTTCTTGTCAATGTTCCAAGCCAGCACTGATTTGTGAATATGAAAAATGTTGTCTTTAAAATTTATTTTAGAAGTAGTTAAATCACATCTACTTAGTGCACAGCACAACACCTATTGCCCCTGAAATAAAGACAGTAACATGGATAGCTGGTTTTCAATCTGCCTATGAAAAACATACATCTGCTTTAAATAACTGATGCAGAGCATTACCTGGGAGGCACAGACTTCATTGAACTTTTAATTGTTTTTTTTTTTTTTGGTAGTGGGGGTTGAACTCATGAACTTGTGCTTGCCAGGCAGGGGTTTATGCAACTGAGCTAAATCCCTGGCCTGATCTTTTAATTATTATTGTGACAATGTTTTCAAAACTCTTGTGCCTGTCTCCCTATCACAGAGGAAAATTGTATGTATGCATTCACATTGTTTTAGAAAATAAGAATAATATTCATCTACACAAAAGTAGAATTAAAAAAAGTTTGGAATTTAAGTATATAGTCATTGAAAAATTTCATTTTATACATAGAGATTTCTACTGCTGTTATGCAAGTAGTAAGTTTACCAGTAAATACAGCAAACTACACTTAAATCCACTAGAGCCTGGAATCACGTGAAGTCCTGTAATACAGTTAGTCTGAATATACTTATAGACACACCTTCCCTGGTTGTCCTCTTCTTTTATCTCAAAAATACTTACCTATGATTTTAAATAATTGGCATAAATGCAATTTAATTGGATTACAGATCTCACATGTCCATAATGTAAACAAAAACAAAAGCTAATTTACCTTGACCTATACTTACTGGTCTGAGAAACACATTAAGCATCTTCACATCATGCTGATTAAAGACAGGGATTGTGTCTCAGAAAGTGTCCTGTCACTGTTTAACAGAGATTAAAAAAAAACACCAGAATTTCAAAACAAAATAATATCAGAAAAATAATAGTTAATGCATCATTCATTGTTATCTTCAAAATAGTTATTCAAAGCAAAACATATGTGCATATAAAGTCCTCCAGATGATTCTAATGCAGTCCTTACTTTCCAATGAGCTAAGAGAAATTAGAAGTATAAGTAGGGTCCAAAATGTGCAATAGATATTGTGAAATGGAAAGAAATTGTTCAAAAGGAAAGACGAACTAAGGTGAGGGAAAGGAGAAAAAACAGAAAGGAAACTAAGACTCAATTTTGATGCCTCCTCTCTGCCAAAGTACAGAGAATCAGACGTATGGTACAACTCAATATTTCTCTCAAAACATATATGCACAATTACACAAACACAAAGTGTCCTGCTACAGAAATGAAGAAAGATTAACTATAGGTCACAGGAAATAATAGGTATGAAGATTATTACCATTAATGGTAATTATAACTAACTTTCATTTTGCTCTGATTTTAGATACATTAATCCCATATGGAATACTCATTTCTATAATGTTTAATGCATTTTTTGTAAGAACAAATTATCCTTAATGATAATGCTGTCTTACAGAGATATTAAATACCTGTTTGGCAACTCAAAAATAGTACATGGAGGTGAAAGATTTAAAAATTAAACTGAAAGTTGCTGTCCAATTCACTAAAATTTTTCAGTGTTTTCCAGTTCACCCAAAAATTTATGCAGAGGTTCAGAGGTTTAGCCACAGTTAATTTTGGGGTATATTCACTCAGCTCCTAAGTTAAAATAAAGAACAGACATAATCCCATTAAAGTTTTTGTGAAATATTTGCAAAGATAGAGAAGGATGTGAAAATTTGCAAAAAATACCCATCAGTAATATGAGGAGAGAAATCTATGCTGGATGTTCAAGTGCATACTCTTCCTGTGAAATATGCCTGTAACCTAAGCATGTCCCTTCTAGAGTGGATGCCTCTCTGATCTGTAATCAATGAGGAACCTCAGCCCATCAAAAATGCCAATAATGAGTAAAGATTGTTTGCTTTAAGTGGCATAGAAGTGAAAAGGCTTAGTCATCAAGAACACAACCTCCCAGGATTCTCTTGATATGATGCCCCACATCTGTAATTAGGAAGCCCATACAAATATGGCTTCACACTTTACTACCTAATATATTTTCTGATGTGTTAAATTAAAATGATGAACTATTCAATTTTCTGTAAGATGATAATAACTGGAACCATTATAAAAACAGAAAGAGTAAGCACATGAAATGAAGCAAGTTATATAGAATATTTTACTCAATATCTGAATTTAGGAAGTTCTAAGAAATAGTTTATGATGCTGTGATTGATGAAATCATCTCACTTACCTACACTATGACCTTTTGGAGCACCTAGATATCAGCTCAGTGGGGTACATTTTCAGGTTTTGGGGGATGAGAAAACAATTTAAAATTGTACAAAGGTAGGAAGAAAGCAGATTCTGAATGAGATTTCTGATACCAATAATATAAACCTCACTTTCTTCATAGCTTTGGAGCAGAATGTGTTTCATATTAGTCTCCTGCCATCTAGCTAATCAAAACTGCCTTGTTCATGCTCAAGATAAGAAAATAATTCTTGCAAGATTTTCTTCTCTATCCATGGGTCCCTCTTCACTTACTAATTTATGCTTCTTCTCTGCTGGGTCATGAGCATCATACAGATATAAAGAATATCCTAGGTCTGGTTTTCAGTGAAGGCTCAGTTTCTGCCAGTAAGATTGATGCAAATGTGGTGTCGGATGAGATCTGCCTTATAGACCCAACTAAGGAGGAGGATACTCAGATTTGGAAAAAAACAGACTCAAAACCCCCCAAAAAAATCTGTGGAAGGTCCAAACAGATTACTGTTATATTATCTTTGAGATTCACCACTCATGCTCAGATTGTTCAAAGTTATCCCAAACTCTAAGGAATTACTAATATTGATTAATGAAAAGAGTGAATGTTTTTGGTATGTTTTTGGCTTTTCCTCAACTCAGGAAAAGTTTATGCATGCTAGTGATCTCTGCAGTTACTACTTGATTCTTATAGATCTGTCTGGAATCCTACATTCCTTCCATAAAAGGCACTCAAATCTGACAGCAAAAACATCAGGATTATGTTTCCAATCCAAAGTTCGATGTCAATGAGAAGTAGGTCTGGTATGATGGAAAGAAAACTTTGACTGGGACTTTTGGGTCCCATGACAGTCAAGTACACTCGTTTCACAATGTTCTCAGCTGCACAAAGATTTCATTCCATTTCACTGTCCAAACCTTCTGTGTATATTCATGGGACAAACAATTTTTTCAGTATTTTCCCTGGTCACTTTTTCTCATTGCTGAGACAAAATACTGACACCCAAAATTAGGGAAGGAAACATTTATTTAGTTTACAGGTTTTGTAGGTTCAGTCCATACTCAGCTGGGAGGCAGGGAGACATAGCTATAGGCCAAAATTTCATAAAAGCCACAAGTGACAAGAGTGAACAGGGTAAAAAAGGAAACGAATGTCTCCTTTCCTCTCTTATATTGTAACCAGATTGCCCACCCCTGGCTGGGTGCAGCACTCACACCACCAGTCCCAGTGGTAGACAAAGAACCAATCACAAAGACTAGATAACAGCCACTTCCATGGCTACATGAGGCTTTGAGGGAACGTTTAAATAAACCACAATAGTATTCCTTCCTCTGTCCATTATTTTTTCTTATTTAGGCTGCATCTCCTCTGTGTTATAGCCAAATAGATCCTAAGTCTATCACCTAGCTGTGAACCAGTAAAAGCCCTGGGACAGCCCAAATAATTGATATGAAGAGTGTTAAATATGTGGAGGAGATACAGAAATGAAGGAGGAGATAGACACAAAGGACACAGCAATGATGTCATTTAGATAAGAATGATAAAAAGTAATCTGGAGGAATTAACTGACAGTGTAGTATTATATTAGCATTAAGACTCAATGCACACAGCTTATACTTACCCATATTGATCCATGTATGCCAGTATTTAAAACACCTAAAGTTTAATGCAAGTTGAAAAAAAAAATAAAACAAATGTGCACAAATTTTTTGTACCCTCACTCAACAGAAGAGGATTCCCAAGGCCACAATTTTTTTTGTTAACTTATTCAATTTTGAAAAATAGATCATTAGCTTTTTATTTCCATTATCCATTGTGGTAAGATACCCATATTCTGTTTTCTTTTTTTTTTTTTTTTTTTGGTCTTATTCAGACAGGGTCTCACTATGCAGTCCAGCCTGGCCTTGAGCTCAGTTTGCATCCCTGGCTGGTCTTGAACTTGCAATGAACCTCTTTCTGCAGCCTCCCTAGTGCATATGCCACCATTCCTACCTGGGTATATATGTTCTAATATGCCATTTTAATCATTTTTAGATGCACAGCTTTATAACATTAACTATAACTCTAGTTTTATGCAACCCTTGTTTTTATCCATCTCCAAATTTTTATGGCCCCAAATGAATTTTGCACACGTATGAAGAAGATCAATTCCAACATTCACCCACCAGTCATGATTCTGTTATGAAACACAATAAATTGCACATGTCAACATCTGAAATATAGCCAAGGAATCAATATTTGTAGAGAGGTTTTGGATCTAGAGCTTTACCACATTTTCCAAACTATATTCCAAATAGATATCAGAGGTTCAGGGATTACACTCTGCAACTGTGGAGCTTCTCCAGGGTGTTAAAAAGGTCCTTGTTCCTCAGGCTGTAGATGAAGGAATTCAGCATAAGGGTGACTACCATCTACATCTGTGAGGCCACCATGTCCTTGCTGGGAGAATGACACAGCTGAACCAAGATACATTCCAAGGCCTGTTCCATAAAATAAACAAACAGCTGAGAAATGAGAACTACAGGTCAAAAAGGCTTTGAAACTCTCTCCAGATGAGGGAGTTTTCAGAATAGAGTAAATAATCTTATAGTAGGAGAAAACAGTCCCTGACATGGGAACAAAGCCAAAAATGGTACCAAAAATATAAAGGACTATGATGATGATTAAAGTATCAATATAAGAAAGGTTAAGGAGTTGAGAAGGAAACAGAAGAAATTAGCAATTTCCATATTTTTGAAACAGGTAAGCTGTAAAGCAAATAAATTGTGCAGCTGGGACTCCAGGACACCAACAAAGATGGAAAGTAAAATTAGTAAGATACAGAGGCGAGGATTCAGAATGACTGCATAGTGCAGTGGGAGACAGATGGCCACAAACCAGTCATAGGCCATCTCAGTTAAAAGCATGTTATCCATACATGCAAAAAGGATGAAAAGAGACATCTGGGCCAGGAAGCCCACATAGGAAATGACTCTGCTGTGACTTAAGATATTCAAAATCATGTTTGGAACTGTGGATGAGATTAAGCAGATATCAACCAAGGATAAGATGGAGAGGAAGTAGTACATGGGAGTGTGGAGGTGGGAGTCGGAGCTGACAGCAAGGATGATGAACAGGTTCCCAAGCACCGTGACCAGGTCAATGGACAAGAACAGACCAAAGAGGATGAGCTGCAGGTCTGGATCCTCTGAGAAGCTTAGAAGATGGAATTGTGAGACACTTGTTAGAATATGTGCTACCATAATGCTTGAACACCTTTTCAAAATAGAAAAATCACTGGAAAAATGAAAACAAATATAGCACCAAAACTTAGTGTACTTTACAAATTCATGTATTCATAAGTAATGTAGGTCTACATGAGGTTCATTTGGGAAGATTCTAAGAAGGGAAACAGTTGTATCAAATAGAACCTCTAGTCTCAGGTTTTTGAGGAATCTCCACACTGACTTCCATAGGGCTTGCACCAGTCTCTACTCTCAGCAATAGTGAAGAGAGGTTACTTTTTCCCCATAACCCTGTCAACATTTCTTACTGGTTGCATTATTGATAGTGACCATTCGTTTTGGAATAGATTAAAATCTAAGCATTGTTTTAATTTCCATCTCTCACCATGCATTAAACTAAAATCAAAATGATCAAACATCTAAATATTGAAAGAGAAACATTAAAATCTTCTGGAAGAGAGAATAGGTAGAACTCCTGAAAATACATGTATAGGCAAAGATTTGATAAAATTCTGATTTCATGGGATATATAATAAAGAATCAACAACTTGAATTTCATTATGTACAGAAAAAGAAATCAACACACTGAAAAAAATAACCTAGGATTTGAGGGAAAAAAACTTAGCCAATTGTTCTTCAGATGAAGGACTAATATCTAAAATACATAAAAGATTGAAAAAACATCAGATCTCCCAAATTTAAAAACCCAATTCAAAATGGACGTTTGAAATAGACTTTCTCAGAAAAAGTAGAAATGACTAATAAACTATGTTCAACATCAGTGATGATATTTTTATGACCACACATAAAGAAATTTTATTATCCTCACATGGGGAATAATATTTGCATTTTTTTGTACCTGGGATCAAATTCATGACCTTGCATTTCCCAGGCAGGTGCTTATTCCACTGAGCTAAACCCCCAGCCCTTAACATTTGCATTTTGCTCTAGTGGTAGATAGATCCTGTGATAAGAGATGGCACTGAGGAAATGAGTATTTAGTGCTGTGTCACTTACCTGCAGCAATAGGCAGGTAAAAAAATCTCTTTTCTTCTCTGTGCTCACACTGCTTGAGGAAAATAAGGAGAATATTGTGCATCTCCACATGTGTGGTAACTCAAGAAAATTTGGAGATTATTCACTTCTTTGAGATTTTGTTTCTGAAATAAAGGATTACACTTAAACAAGTAGCAAGTTCACTGGTAAATACTGAACTCTATTCAAATGATAATGGTGCCTAGAATGACAGGAAGTTCTATACTGCACCTCAGCATGAGGCATATATTCACCTGCTCCCTACACTTTGTGCCTCTTTAGACCTGTGAGGATCCCTGCTGTGCTTTTGACTATTGGTATTGATGCTAACAAATGGACTGCAGCAGCAATGTGTTCATGAAATGGCTATGAGCAGAAGCTATTGTATCTTGTCCTACACCTAAGAGGCATTTGGAAAAGGAAGAGCTTGCAGAAAATAAAACACCTAGTATCTTCACATCAAGCTGATTAAGGACAATTACTGTGACTTAGGGAAGAGTCCTTTCAATGTTTACCAGAGGCTTTACTTTTGATTCCTCTTCTGGGTCAAACAATGTGTGGGCTCTAGGGGGTCAGATGTTAATGAAAGCACATCCTTCCTCTCCAAACATAGCTGTATATTTACACAAACACAAAAGCAAAATATATTGTAACAGAAACAGAAAAAGATTAATTCCAAGTGAAAGAACACAATCAGTATTTTTACAGGCATAAGTTAATTGGAAATATTACAGGCAGTGAGTTAGGGCTGGGTCCTCCATGGAGCTTGTGCAGGCACCTGGCATCTGTGGTAGAGACAGACACCTCCTGCTGTGGGCCAGGCCTCAAGACAAAGGATCAAACAAATGAATCCACATCCTAAAGACTGATATTCTAATTAGTTCCTTCTCACCCTGGAGCCACTATCTCATCACTCTATGGTAAACTTTGCAAGTCCAGGAATGGCCATTTTCTAAGTGACTTGCTTTCCCATTTGTCCCTAATGTAATCAATTTTACCTGAACTATTGATCTTATTGGCTAACTATAGTTATGCCCATCTGCCTTGTTAAGTTCCCAGTCTTACCACTTTGAACTTATGGTTTCACTCTATAAAAATCCTTGGAAAAGACAGAGTCAGAGCAACCCACTTTGGACCTCCTTCTGTCTGTCTGCAGACGGGAGCTTTCTTTCTCAAAATAAATATATTCTACTCTTCACCTCCATTGCTCCTAAAATTCATTCTTCAGTTTTAGAGAACATGAACTCATGAACATAATATGTTGGGAGTTTCATACCCCTATATTATATCATTTGGAGGTCTTCCACCAAGATCTATTCCCCTATATCATTTGGAGGTCTTCTACTGAGATTGATTTGTCTTAGTTCAGGTAAAATTCATTACATTACGGGCAAGTGGGGAAGCAGTCACATAGAAAGCAGGCATTCTTAAGGAGCAGTGACTCTTCCCTAGGGGGATGGGAACTATTTAGGGTATCAAGGCTCAGGATATGGGTGCATTTGTTTGATCTTTTGTCTTGAGGCCTGGCCCACAGCAGGAGGTGTCTGTCTCCTGCCCCCCAGTTTCCAGGTATCTGGGTTTATGCACTGGCTCTTTTGAGGACCTAGTCCTGTCTCACTGCCTATTAACATTTCTAAGTAACTCAGCTGTCTGCAACACTAATAATAATAATGTCTATTTTTATTTTGCTCTAATTTTTTACACATTAACTCCAAATAAGGCATTCATCTTTTGAAGCCTCATGGCATTTCTTCAACAAGAAATAAACACTAATGACAATGCTGTCTCAGAGATACCACATGCCTGCTCTGAATTCCAGTAAAATAACTAGAGCTAAAATGATTTTAAAATGAATTGGAAAGGCCAGGGATTTAGCTCAGTATCTTAAATGTTTGTCTTGCAAGTACTTAAGTGAGGTCATGAGTTCAATCCTTAGTACAAAAATAAAAGATTGAAAGATACTTTCCAATGCACCAAAAATTTATATTGTTTCCAAACCCACAGAAAGATGGAAACAGAGGTTTAAGGTTCATAATCTTAGGCACATCTGAGATACATTTTGAACTCTTTCATTTGCTTGATGGAAATGAAACCAAACATGACATGTCCCTCTTTGAGACTGAGTGAAATGACTGCAAGCATGAGAAAGGTGTGAGAAGCTGCAAGACCATCCTTCAGTGGCTGCAAGAGAGAAATCTGTGCCAAATGATCAGAGTGCACTGTAAGATATTTGCCTTTCATCTACTTCTGTCTATGCTGGACACAGCTGAGGACATTCACTACTCTGTACTGTGAAGCTCTCAGGAACCCTTAAAAGTAAGAGAGAAAGAGTAAGGAGTCTTTCTCTAAAGTAGCAGAATTAAACAAGTTTCAGTGTTAAGAGGACAGCCTGCCAGAATAATTTCTCCATAATGTCCTTTGCCTCTATTCAGACCATGCAATTCACCTAACTCATCTTTGTATCTACTCATCTACTTTAAGGTCCACTAAATGATGGACTCTTCCATTTTCTACAGGCAATATCAATATGGGCATTTAGACACTCAGGAAGACAAACCACATAAAATAAAATCAGTTACACAAAACAAGGAGCTTAGTGCCTGAGATGTATGAACCCTGAGAAATATTTTCATGATGTCACAGTCTTCTACATCTTTATGTGAGTTTCCAGATGCCCGCCGCGTGTAGGAAGAAGCCAACAGACGTCCTCTCATGCAATATGCAAGGGGTTTTATTTGTTGTCCAAGCATGCATGGGGCCCACTGAACACGCAGGAACAGAGAGTCATGAGGCATGCTAGAGCATAGCTTTTAAAACTACAGGACAAAGGAAGGCAGGGCTTTGGCAAGCATGGTTACAGAGACAAAAGGCATTGGTTAGTTTAAATGGCTTTCTACATTCATTGGAGGTTGTGACTATAGGGTGGTCTAGAGTCGGGCGGTGGAGGGTGTTTCCTAATATGGGCAGTAGATGCCCAGGGAAGGTACATTCCATAAATTCCTTAAACACCGGATGGGGTTGTTTCTACCTTGCAACCCAGGTTTTCTAGTCAGCTTTATCCTTGTCTGAATTTAACCTAGGCAGCTTTAACTATAATGGCTCAATTCCCAGAATATTGGGAGGAGATGAGAGCATGGAGGAGTACAGACCTCACACTGTTAATAAGAGAAAATTTCTCTTACATTCCCCCCCTTTTTGTGTTGTGAATCTCTAATCTTAGAGATGGGGGGTTTATTGTTGGGGTTATCTAGAATCTCATATTGTTGTCTGAGGAGCATTAGTTTAACATTGCCAATCTGACTTTGTATTAGATTTGTTATTCTATTTAATATGTAGGGTCCTATAGTTATTATTAAGAGTAGCACAATCAAGGGTCCCATTAGGGCCGACAGTAAAGTGGTGAGCCATGGAGACTGGCTGAACCAAGACTCAAATAAGCCTTGTTGGGCTTCTCATTCTTTTTGTCTTTGGTTTAATCTTTCCCTGAGCTTGGCCATGGACTCTTTAACAACTCCAGAATGATCCGCATAGAAGCAGCATTGTTCTTTTAAAGCTGCACACAGTCCCCCTCCTTAAGGAGAAGTAAATCAAGTCCTCATCTATTCTGTAGAACTACTTCTGAAAGGGAGGTCAGAGAGTTTTGGAGGGCCAGGACAGATGTTTCTATGGCCTTTAAGTCTTGGTCTACTGCAGCTTGTAATTGACTAGTCTGTTGGTTGCCACGTATAATGGCAGCTGTCCCTGTGCCTATACCGGCTGTGGCGGCTATTCCCATAAGAATCACCAGAGTTATAGAGATTGGTTCCCTTTTGTATCTAGTTTGGTCTGATAGTTTATCTTCTAGCTCCATCCCCGAATGATAGAGGATTCAGGGGTATATAGAGACCAGTACACAAAAGTTAACAGAGTTATTGAAAACTTTTGTAGATACACAGGGGGTGATTCCAGTGTCACATGCCCATTTCAAACTGGTGGGAGGTTGAAGGAACTTATCTCTTCCTTGGACTTGATTAATAGTAGTACATAAAGTTTTAATGTGGGAAGGAGGATTACCTATACAGGTCCCCTGTCCCGTAACATCAGACAAGGTAAGTTTAAGGTCATTGTCCCAGTCACAGGATGAGCCAGAAGAGAGGGTAGCATATGGTTCTTTTATAGCTACCCCCTCATAGTAGGGTGGTGAGGCAGATAGGCAAAGCCAGCATGACTGTGTAAGGTCAGCTCAAGAGTGATTAAGGGTAGAATAGGCTCCCGGGATTAGGTCATATAACCGGTCACCGGGAGTTGTTAGCTCATGGGGAATGGGAGTTGGGGAGCTGGTGAAGCTACAGGGAGTATAGTCGAGTTTTAGAGGGGTCATGGGTCTTAACTGAGGAGGTGGATTCTTTTTAGTTAGCACAGAGTTGGGTCCTATTCCAATAGCTTTTTGGGGAACTTCTTCCTTTTTAATTTGTATCAGTCCTCCTCTATCTGTGCCATCTTCTATATCTGATTCCCCAAATCATCCGCATTAGCCATTTGGGGTCAGTGGAGGTAGTAACATTTATATATATGGTTTTGCAGGGGGGCTTTCCTCAAGGCCCCCATCTGCCTAACCTACAGTTCCCGACGGGACCAGTATGGTATGGGTGACAACCTTTGGGGGAGAGGCCAATTTTTAGGTGTGGGTCAGGGGAGGTAACCCTCCAGGTAGTTGCTAAAGTTTCACATCCCCAATAGGCACAGTGATAATGCCCTGGACTATTACAGTAGCCCTTTCCAGGGTTAGACACAGGGCACATGTAAAGATCTCCCTGGACACAGCACGACTGATGAGTGGTTAACTGACAGGGGGGTATCTGAAAAGATGGCTCCCCTGCCCGTTCCCAGGTATGTAAAGTCTCTTCATCTTCCCATCAAGACACTGTCCATTTCCAAGGTTTGTGGGGATTGGGATTGAGTTCCCTGAGGGGAAAGAGGATGAGGAGTAGCAACCCTATGAACCTGTAACTTGAGGGGATTTTCAGTCTTTTCCAACCTCCATTGGGGCTCCGGCGGTGGCAGTGCTGGCTTGAGGTGAGATGTGTGGATCCAGGGCGTGATGCCATCCACCTTGACCACCGTAGGAGTTGTCAAGAGCACTTGAAAAGGTCCTTTCCAGCGAGGTTCTAGGGTCTGTATCTGATGGCAATGGACGTAGACAAAGTCTCCCACGTTGTATTGGTGGTGAGCGGGTCCGTCGCTTGGCTGGTAGGCCGACGAGAGCTGGTGCCACAGGACCTTTTGAATTCGGTCTAGGGCCTGGAGTCTATCAATTAAAAAGGTATGGGGTAAATGGGTGTCCTTAAGTAGGGGGCTGAGGTCTCGGATGGGAGGAGGGGTTCCATATAGGATCTCGAAGGGAGTTAGATTAGGTGGCTGAGAAGAAGGAGTGTTTCTAGCTCTGGACAAAGCATAAGGTAGGAGCATGGTCCAGTTGTTAGAGCCAGTCTCCTTGGCTAATTTTGTCAAGGTCTCTTTGATTGTTCTATTCATTCTCTCTACCTGTCCTGAACTTTGGGGTCTATAGGCACAATGAAGTTTCCAATCAATCCCCAATATCTTGGCCAATCCCTGACTTACCTGAGCCAAAAATGCCGGCCCGTTATCAGACCCAATTTGGCAGACCCAATCAGACCCAATCCGCCTTTGGCAGGCGGAAACGAGGAAAGATCTCTTCCATCAACTTTTTAACTACCATTGGAGCAGTCTCCCTTTTGGTAGGGAACACCTCGGTCCATCCTGAGAAAGTGTCTATAAAGACTAACAAATATTTAAGCCCATATCTAGTTGGCTTTATTTCAGTAAAATCCACTTCCCAGAATTGTCCCAGCCGGGTTCCTCGTAATCTCTTTCCTTTGGGGAATTTGGAGGGGAAAGCGTTGACAACCTGGCAAGCTTGGCAACTTTTGGTAACTTGTTCTGCTAGTTCCTTAATTTGGGCAGCTGACAGTTGACTATCTGTTGATTGATTTTTGGCTAATAAGCACAACTTTTTTTTTTTGTCCCCAGATGGGTTAACTTATAGGTCTGTCAGAAATAGGCTAGAAGTTCTGCTTTTCCCATCTTGGGAGTTTGGAGAG
>PVLA01012760.1:0-41815 GCA_004027455.1 Hydrochoerus hydrochaeris | reverse complement strand
GATAAAAACATTTTGATGCTTTATATCAATGCTCTTGCAGAACTTTTTTGCTTTTTAGCCAGAAATCCCTGAGAAGTATGCAGAGCCTTTGAAGGACAGTATCCCCAGTGCCCTGTTACTTTGCACTGTGTGGCTCTGAAATTTTTTACCAGCTCTCAACATTTCCACAGTGATGATCAGTCTTTCAGCACAGGAAAAATCCACCAATATAATATATTCAGGGCTAGGACAGTATGGTTAGGACTCAAGCCTTCAGTAATGTGCAGAGATTTCAAGGTGAATTGTTGGTTTGGAAAATCCCTTCAGCTTTAATCTATTATTGTTAGACGTAGGCAGATTTTGCCTTAATTTCACTGCACATGAGCAGCAGTATTATAATCCACGCCAACTGCACAGACTTTGGCCTTTGTGCAGTACTGGTGAGAGACCAGGTGAGGGCCAACTTTAACAGAAGCTGGACATTTTCTTTAGCGAGAGCAGAAGAGATAAGGCCCACATGTTACTCCTTTTTTATTGATCATTACATGCTATTATTAGAGGGACGTAGATACTTCTTTTATAATACTTTATAATACAGTGAGTTGGACAGCCCAACATGTCAAGAAACACTATGCAAAGCGGGTTTGACCCAGATGGAGGGTTCAGCCTGTCAATACCCACAGCTGTCTTCATCACTATAGAAAAATCTTCAGTTTTTTTTCTAGGTAGGCAGCTTGTGCAGACATCTCTGTTTTTAGAGCCAAAAAGCAGGCATAGAATTTGAAAGCCAAATCAATTCGAATGCCTCCTGCTGCTGTATTTTCCTTTTTGTTTTCTTTCTTTCTTTCTTTCTTTCTTTCTTTCTTTCTTTCTTTCTTTCTTTCTTTCTTTCTTTCTTTCTTTCTTTCTTTCTTTCTTCCTTTCTCTGGTTTGTGTTAAGTAGGGATGGCGCCATGTGTCTGTCTGTAACCGCTCCCACACTGATGTCGTAACCCTCACCTTTACCTGCTCCCGGACACAGGGAACGGCTTGAAAGTTTCCATTATCTTGTCTTCTGCTTTCTGAGTTCCATCTTCTCAAATCTCAAATCAGAAAATTCTCCAAGGCCTTGTCACAACATCTCCAGGAATTTATTGGGAATTTGTACGATGGGACAAGCATGGGTCTCATTTTTGCTGTATATTGCTCAGATGTAGCGATTTTTCCCCTTTTGACATACAGGGTCTTGCAAACACTCTACCCTATAATTTTCCAATCTTGTTTTTACAACTGGTGATAGGCCCAGAATTCTTGTCCTTTTCCCCACAGCATGGTACCATATAATTTTCAAATATTTGTCTTTACATTGTGTTCTAGGCATAGAATTCATGTACTTTTTCTAAATCATTGTACCTTATAATTTTCAAATTTTTGTTTTCAAATTTGATAATAGGCATAGAATTCTATCTTTTTTTTCTACAATCTTGTATCATGATTTTCAGATTTTCATCTTCATATATAATCACATGCACAAAATTCCTATTTTTTTTCTTGCAGATTTCTGCCATGTAATTCTCAAATTTTCTTTTCATATTTGGTAATATGCACAGAATTTGTTATTTTACTGTCCTGTTGTATCTTATAATTTTCAACTTTTTGTCTTTGCATTTGGCAATAGGCACAGAATTCTTGTACTTTTTTTCTTGCAGCAATGTACTGTGCAATATGCAAATTTTTTTATATTCTGCAATAGTCACAAACTTCTTGAATTTTTTCTAAATCACTGTAAATTATAATTTTCAAATTTTTATTTTCCATTTGGTAATAGGACAGAATTCCTGTTTTTTTTTTCTCATAGCATGGTACCATATAATATTCAAATTCTGTCTTTTTATTTGTTAGTAGGTGCAGAACTCTTGTACTTTTTTTTCCCCACAGCATCATACCTTACAATTTTCAAAGTTTTCTTTTTCTCCAAAGACAGCAGAAAGGATTCAGCGCTCCAGAAAGCAGGTTACTGTGTGCTAGACCCTAGGGGTTGGAGAGCACCAATGTCCCCGTGACTGTGTGAAAAGGACATGTTGTCTCTCTAGTGAAGGCAAATTTGCTCCCACTGCTGCACCCCTGATCCTCCGAGGGAAACACATGCTTGGCAAGTAATGAGGTCTTCAAACCATGTGTCTGATCACTAGAGTGAGAGAATTAAGGACTCTCTTTTCAAATTTTATGACATCTGTTCAAACAACACACCAAAGCATTGATGCATTGCGTTTAAGTTTACTCCCAATTTTATTCATGCTCATTAGTTAGTAGTCTGCTTCTAAGCTACAGTGAAATACAGCATGTGGCCTAGGTATAAGAAGTGAGATTTATTTAGGTTCCAGCTTTGGAGGTTGAAGAGCTGGTGACAATGCATGTTTGATCCTTGTCTGAGCTTTTCGCTATGTCATGAGATGGATGTTATTGTGGTCGACCTGTATGTTAAGGGGAGAGACAGAATGACAAGGCAGGAATACAGAGAGCACAGAGAAATACATTTTGATATTTTATATCAATGCTCTTAGGAGAACTAGCCAGAATTCCCTGAGAACTATGCCAAAGCCTTTCAAGGACATTATCCCCAGTGAACTGTTACTTTGCACTGTGTGGCTCTGAAATTTTTTACCACCTCTCAACATTTCCACAGTGATGATCAGTCTGTAAGCAAATGAAAACAGTTATAAACCATAAAGATTATGTATTGAGGGCTAGGATAGTATGGATAGGGTTCATGCCTTAAATAATATATAGAGATATGAAGATGGAATCTTGGTTTGGATACTGCTTTCACCACTATTCTATTTTTATTAAACATAGGCACATTTTACTTTAATTTCACTGCATGTGAGCAGCAGTATTATAATCCACACCAACTACACAGACTGTGGCATTTGTGCAGTGATGGTGAGCGACCAGGGGAGGGCCAACTTTAACAGAAACTGGAGATTTTCTTTAGAGAGAATCAGAAGAGATAAAGCCCACTTGTTACTCCTCCTTTTATTGATCATTACATACTATTCTTAGAAGGACATAGATAGTTCTGGGTAAAATACTTTATATTATAGTGAGCTGGTCAGCCACATGTGAGCAGAAACCCTGAGAAAAGTGGATTTGACCCAGACGGAGAGAGAGTTCAACCTGTTAATACCCACAACTGTCTTCATTGCTACAGCACATTACATAATCTTCACATTATTTTTTCAAGGTAGGAAGCTCGTCCAGAGAACTCTGTTTTTACAGTCAAAAAGCAGGCATAGAATTTGAAAACCAAATCAACTCAAATAGCTCCTGCTGCTGTCTTTACCTTTTTTTTTCTTTCTTTCTTTCTCTGGTGTGTGTTAAGTGGCGATGGCGCCATGCGTCTGGAACCACAGGCTCACTGATGTTGCAACCCTCACCTTCACCTACTCCCGGACACAGGGAAGGGCTTGAAAGTTTGCGTTATCTTGTCTTCTGCTCTCTGAGTTCCCTCTTCTCAAATCTCAAATCAGAGAACTCACCAAGCTCTTGTCACAACAGTTCCAGGAATTTATCGGGAGCCGTAAGATGGGGCAGGAGTGAGTCTCATTTTTGCAGCCTGTGGCTTAGATGTAGCGATTCTTCCTCTGTGGACATACAGGGTCTTGCAAACACTCTACCCTACAATTTTTCAATCTTGTTTTTATGACCGGTGATAGGTCCAGAATTCTTGTCCTCTTCCCCGCAGCATGGTACCATATAATTTTCAAATATTTGTCTTTACATTGGGTAATAAACACAGAATTCCTGTATTTTTCTAAATCACTGAACCTTATAATTTTCAAATCTTTGTTTTTCCATTTGGTATTAGGCACAGAATTTCTCTCCTTTTATTTATAGCATTGTATAACATGATTTTCAAATTTTTTTCTTTTTATGTGGTCATATGCACAGATTTCCAGTACCTTTTTTCTTGTAACTTTCTACCATACAATATTCAAATTTTTTCTTTATAGTTCATAATAGGCACAGAATTCCTGTACTTTTCCTGTAGCACTGGACCTTAGAATTTTGCAATTTTCATCTTTGCATTTGGTAGTAGGCCCAGAATTCTTGTCCTTTTTTTCTTGACACATCCTACCTAAAAATTTCAAATTTTGTCTTTATATGTGGTAATAGGCAGAGAATTGTTGTACTTGTTTTCCTCACAACATCATAACTTATAATTTTCAAATGTTTATCTTTATATTTGGTAATAGGCACAAAATTCTAGTGCTTTTCTTTCTTGCTGCATTGTACCTTACCATATTCAAAATTTTTTATATTCTGTAATAGTCACAGAATTCTTACATTTTTATTAAATCACTGTAACTTATAATTTTTGAATTTTTTTTTTGCATTTTGTAATAGGACATAATTCCTGTCCTCTTTTTTTCCCTTGCAGGGCTGCATCATATAATATTCAAATTTTGTCTTTATATTTGTTAATAAGTACAGAATCCCTTAACTGGGTGTGGTGTCTCATGCCTGTAATCCCAGCACTTGGGAGGTTGAGGCAGGAAGATCGTTGCTAGTTTGAGACCAGCCTAGGCTACAAAGTGAGCTCCAGGCCAGCCTGAACTGCGTAGGACACCCTGTGTCAAAAAGACAAGAAAAAGTACAGAATTCCTCTACTTTTCCTAAAGCATTGTACCATATAATTTTCAAATTTTGTTTTTATATTTGCTAATAGGCACAGAATTGTTATACTTTATTTTCTTGCAAAATTGTACTGTATAATGTTAATTTTTTTATGTTCGGTAATAGTCACAGAATTCCTGCACTTTTCCTTAATCAGTATAACATATAACTTTAAAATTTTTGTTCTTACATTTGGTGATAGCACAGAATTCTCCTCCAGTTTGTTTCTCACAGCATTGTGCCATGTAATATTCAAATTTTGCTTTATATTTCATAATAGCACAGAATTCCTGTATTTTTCCTAGAATGCTATACCTTATAATTTTCAAATTTTTGTTTTTACATTGGTACTTGTTTTTACATTGGTAATTGTACTTTTTCTAAAGTGCTGTACCTTATAATTTTCAAGTTTTGTCTTTGTATTTGGTAATAGGCACAGTATTCCTGTCCATTTTTTCCTCAGCATTTTTTCATATGATATTCAAATTTTTTATATTCCGTGATAGTCACAGAATTTCAGTACTTTTCCTAAAGCGCTGTACCTTATAATTTTCAAATTTTTGTTTTCCCATTTGGTAATGAGATAGAATTATCATCCATTTTAGTTATTGCATTATTGTACCATGTTATATTCAAATTTTGGCTTTATATTTGATAACAGGCGCAGAATTCTGGCATTTTTTTCTTGCAGCATTATACCATACAATATTCAAATATTTTTATATTCGGTAATAGTCACAGAATTCTTGCACTTTTCCTATATCATTGTAAATTTTAATTTTCAAATTTTTATTTTTACAGTTGGAAATAGAACAGAATTCTTGTGCTTTTATTCCCCACAGCATTGTACCCTATAATATTCAAATTTTTTCTGTACATTTGGTAATAGGTGCTTCATTCCTGTCCTTTTTGTCTTGCAGCATTTTATGGTATTATATTCGAATTTTGGGGGGCAGTAGTAGTCAAAGAATTCTTGTACTTTTTCTAAATCACTGTAACTTACAACTTTCAAATTTTTGTTCCTACATTTGTTAATAGGCATGGAATTCCTTTCTTTTTTATTTCTCTCAGCATTGTACCATATAATATTCAAATTTTGTTTTTATTTTTGTCAATAGCACAGAATCCTGTATTTTTCCTAGAATGCTATACCTTATAATTTTCAAATTTTTGTTTTTACATTGGTAATAGCACAGAATTCCTGTCCTTTTTTCCTTGTAGGAGTGTAGCATATAATATTCAAATTTCTTCTTTATATTTGGTAGTAGGCACAGAATTCCTGTACTTTACTGTATCTTATGGTTTTCTTTTTTTGTTTTTAATTTTTATCATAGTCATAGAATTCCTACCCTTTTTCCTATAACATTGTATCATATGATTTTCAAATTTTTGTTTTTACATGAAGCAATGTACATAGGATTCTTGCACCTTTTTTTATAGATCCATTCTTTCTATGACTACTCACCCACTCCTGTAGCCCTGAATTGATAATAAACAAAATTAAAGTGAATTTAAGAGCTAATGTGGATATCACAGAGGAATCAGGCAAATAAACTGGCATGTGTAACCCTAAAGGGAAAGTCAGAGTTAGGCATTTTGTGCTCTTATATTGTCCACTGTATGAAAATGAATCAAACATAAATGGAAAAACAGCAGATTTTGTCAGTTAAGCTACATATACTTAGTAGATTTGAACATATTGTGAACATAGTTTTCGAATTGTAAGCACAGGGTTGTATTTACATAAAATGGGAAAACTATTGGAAATTATGTACAAATTAACAAATCTCTTGCTATTTTGAATCTGACAGCTCAGAGTCTCATTTTTATCTAAGTGGGAGATACCTTCACCTCCCCTTTCACGCCCTGAAGATCGCTGGCTTAGAGAGAGACTGCACCAGGGCCCGTCTCTCCCACCTCTGCTCCTGACACCCACACTGCATGCGCTCAAGCAGGTGAGCTCCCAGAATGGAAGAACAGACCACTTCAGGGCAAATTCAGCCTCGTGCAGACTATGGAAACAATGGCCTAGTTGCTTCCAGGGAAACGATAGTCAGGGTGATTTTTGAAAAATAAAACCGTATGTGGTAAAATGAATGAAACAGGATCAGTCACCATGATTTTAAAATGTTAAAAGTAAATGTTTGAGCTGAGCCTTCAAGAACAAGAAAAGTTTTACACGGTCTAAGATGGCAAAATGCCCAGCAGCAATGAAAAGGTGCAGTTGAAGCGGGAAGCAGGGTCTGCACAGCAGACTGAGACTGCGGAGACCGGAGAAGAGGCCGGGTCCGTGTTCCTGAGAAGGGAGAGAAACGGAAGAGTGAACCTTCTATTTCAGTCCCTATGCAGAGTAATGACAGCTGTGGTTTATGTGCAAAGTAAGGCTTTAGGGGAGGAGATGGAGAGTTTTATTAATATATACTGAGCATCAGAATAAAGGATTATCTGTCCCCTGCATATATGGGCTCACGAGAAGGAAAATGACAAACATCCATATTCTGAGATTTCAGTCCTATGAGCATTCAGAAAATCTGGCAGAAGTGTAAATCATGGCAAAAAAAAGTCGTACTTGGATCTCACAGATATTTCATCCCCAGAAGGGAGTGGACAAGGACGGCCTCTTGGAGGAGGACGTTAGAGGATGTTCTCAAGAGCAGGGAGCAGTGGACCAAGCAAACCGGAGGGAGAGGGAAGACGAAGATGCACCTGTGGGACAGGCCTGGCAGCAAGAAGATGCCCAGCAGATTTAGAGCACATTCCCTGCTGAGGATGGCAGGGGTAGGAGAGGCGGATCGTGGGCGCTGAGCAGGAGAAACAGGATGCGCAGCGGAGGAACGCGTCCTACCTTGAGGAAGAGGGAACGTTTTGATCTTGATGCTTGGAGTTTTGCTGCAGCCTCTGAAAGACAGTCAGAGTTAATAAAGACAGCCCCAGCCTTGGGCAGGTGCCAGACAGAAGTCAAGAGGATTGAGGCCTGGGAAAGTGGGAGGCTGGTGAGAGCAAGGCGGGCCCTGCAGCCACAGACTTGCTTGGGGGTCTTAAGTGCTCCTGTGCCCGCTCATATCAGCACCCTCTGACCTCCACCCTACTGCAGGTACTTAGCTCCTTAGGCAGTTTACATGTGCAGGTGAAATCCAGGGATCCGAAATGCTGGGGTGGGAGCAGCAGGGCATGGCAGGTCTGGGCCTCGGTCCAGGGTATATGTTCCTCCACGAATGTACACATGTCCACATGTCTGTGCCTCGTGTCCCCTTCCGTGTTGCTGCATAGTATCATACAGTCTGTATGGTTTGCTCCTGGGTATCGCAGCATGTTGTCTGCGCCTTCATTGGTGTATGTACTGTTTTATACTATGCATGTGGCAACAGTAGCTGCTGTAGTTTAGATCTGTGGTGCCCCCCAAGATTCTTGTGTGCTGTCGATGGACGTGACCATCAACTTGAAAAGCTTGAAAAGTAGTAGCAAACTTTCGGAGGTGGCACCTGATGGGCCCTTGTTCCTTGGGGGATGCCCGTGATGGGGTAATAGGACCCAACTCGGTGTCTCCTTCGCTCCATCATAGGTGCTGCCATGGCGGCTGCCTCACTGTGGGCCCAAAACAAGGGGCACAAACCTCTAAAATCTGTGCAAAAATGCACATTATCTGCTGAAGTGGATTAGCTCAATTATTTATTATAGTAAGGGCAAGTGGCTGACAGAGTAGCCTACCTAAGTTTCTCCTGATGGGTTACCTATGTTTAAACACATACCGATTTTGCACAATTTTGGTGATTATTTCTAAACCTAGCATCTCATCCTCATTTCAAAACTAGTCCTCATGTTCTTGATCAAGGATAATTTTGCTGTTTATTAATCTTTTTTAATTTTTGGTATTTTTATATGCTGACTATGATTAAATTATACATATTTATGTGATACATCAATTTACTTTGTGTTTTATTAGTTTTTTACTATTTTAAAATAACACAACTTCTTAATTTGGACTTAATCTTTTTTATTTACGAGTCCTGTTTTGACTGTGTCTACCATTTTTGATAAAATGTGTTGTTATTTGTATTTAGTTCAAGTTTGTTAATGTTAAATTGAAACTTCTTCAAATTGTGTGGCATTCAGAGGCATATTTTTAAATCTGTAGGGTTTTAGAAATTTTCAGATATCTACCTGATAATGATTTATAGTTGAAAATATTATGATCTGAGAACATATGTCATGTGGTTTATGTTTTTAAATTAATAATCTGTGTTTATGGGGTTGAATATTCTCTGATTTAGAGAAAGTCCCCTGTGGGCTACAGGAAATTGTGAATTCTGGCAGTTGTTGGATTCACTCATCTTTAGAGGTCAGTTGTATCCAAATGAGTTTTGTTGAGTTCCACTGTGTCTTCACAGTTGATT
This sequence comes from Hydrochoerus hydrochaeris, assembly GCA_004027455.1. NCBI lineage: Eukaryota > Metazoa > Chordata > Mammalia > Rodentia > Hydrochaeridae > Hydrochoerus > Hydrochoerus hydrochaeris. The sequence goes on along the minus strand of PVLA01012760.1, from coordinate 32,786 downwards.
TTCAGCCTGGTAGTACTGTCCTTTTGTGATAGAAATGTTTTGTTCAAGCAATGATATTAAAAGACTCACCTGTTTTTCTTGAATTCCTATCATTTCTACTTTATGTGATTTGATAGTCAAATCATACATGCCAAGGAATATTAAATATTATAAATGGAATATAATAGTGTTATAATTGATTCATGCCATTCATCTTTTATCCTGGATAGTAGATAACCTTGTTTTAAAATTTCCAGTAATTAATATAGATACAATCACTTTCTTTTGATTAGGGTTAATATAGTATATGTGGTATATTTGATCAATCCATGTGTATCTCATTTACATTTATATAAATGAGTTTGAGATGTCATATAGTTAGGTCTTTTTGTTCAATAAAATCACTTTTATTGATTTATTTAGACCATTGACCTACAAAGTAACTCCCAATATTTTTATTTAATGTGTACATATTAGTAACAGTTTTCTTTGTTTTATCTTTGATTTCATTTCCATTTTGTCATCTTTTAATTTTATCCCTTTAAAAGTTTTAATTGGTCATCTTATATAGCTTACTGTCCTCTTCTTTCTTAGAATATCAATCCTACTTCCATATTTACTTCTTTTAGTGGTTACTTGTGAGAATAAAAACCTTCACATATTAAATTATCAAACAGGTAACTCATATTACAAACAATAATTAAAATTATTTAAGTATATATGCTTAAATCATATATATAAAGATATGTGCAAGAATCATTGTGCAAATATGAAATAAATGACAGAAGTGATTCAAGTCACAGAAGCTAAGAGTTAGAATTATTTGCAATTACAAGGAACCCTTGCTACCTTGTGAGATTCCCTGTTATTTGAAAAGCAGCTCAGGTTACTCCTGAATTCATATCCTAAACAGACTGTTGGATCAAGGTCCTCAACGTTTTGTGGATTATGGATCAGAAGCTTCATTTGGACGAGACTGAGAACATTCAGAGTGGTGTGTCTGTAGAGAAGCTACACTCAGTGTCTTCCCTGTGAGTTTCTCCAAAGTTTCAGTATGCTTCATCAAAGATGTCGAGACACTGAGTTACTGGCAAAGCGGACATCACCATTGTTTCTAATATAATTACCCAAGTGGCATCCCATATATGCTTAATATTCTCTGTTTGCAGCAAATCACTGCTCCTATCCACACTCACGAGGCAGGGATTAGTCAACAGGATTATGCACATAAACAGGTGGGTTTCCTTGGTAACATTTTAGGGTTTGTCTATCACCACAAAAGTCTTGTTGAAATTTGTCAGTTTTTCTGTGAATGCACTTATTTTGAACAAAGTATCTACATTTATACATAAATGTACATTTAAATGGTTACAATGTATTTATTTTTATGTATGCATAAGTACATATTTAATATATAAATATACTTATAGATGTTTATTCATGTGACCATGCCCTGCTATAATGTTAAGTAATGTGTACAGCATCGCGTGTGCTTAATTTTGTATCCCATGGGTCATTCTACCCATTTCATTGGTGACTCCCAATCTGACAGTGAAAAACTTGACTCTGTTAACTTAATCATTGCATCACTTGATATATATAGCGGTTTCAGAATTGCTAGTCCAAATCCACATGAGAAGCAACTTACCTAAGTAAACTGCATTGTTTCTGTGTATCTTTTAGCTTTTAAACTTAAAATGCCCCCTTATTTCCTAAGTTATTTAATCAACCTTTCTTTCACCACTCCATTCAGTGAAGCCATTTCAAACATTTGTTTCAGTTATTTTACCTGCATCCTGTCCTGAGATCCCCTTAACTAATAAGCAAGGTTTTAATTTGCATATAGTTAGTTTCATTCTTTGCATAATAAAAGTATGTACAGTTTGAAAAAATGGTATCATGTATTCACCCCATGATAGCATATTATTATACAGAATAATTTCACTCCCCTCCACCATATTTCAGAAAAGTTTGACCTTCTGCTCTCCCCAGAACTATTAAACGGAACTCTCTTCACTGTCTCTGTGCTTTGACTTTTCCAGAGCATCCTATAAATTGAAATGCTGATAACTGCTATGTTAGTCACTGTCTCGTTACCTTTCTCACTGCTGAGACAAAGCGTCTGACACCCAGAGTTAAAGAATGAAAGGTTTGTCTGGCTCTCGCTTTGTAGCAGCTTCAGTTTCTAGTCGGCTGGCTCCAAGGCAGGTTGGCATGGCAGGCAGAGGGAAGCAAGGTAGCAACGCAGCAAGCGACAGCCACAGCCCTCATTCTGTCCCTTATATTTTGTCCAGGATACCTGCCCTTAGGGCGGACCGCACTCATGCTGGGAGGGGGTGACCCTTAACCCTAGCACTGCACCGTGAGCCAGTGCCAGCGTCACATCCTTAATCCCATACTCTAGATGCAGACATATCCTAAAACTCCCACCTATGAGGGGTGACCACGTGAGGCTTTGGAGACATCTAAATAGAAGCCATGATAGCCACTTTCCAATCTCTGGGAAAGAATATTGGACATCCACCCCTTAGAGGAGAGCTATATTTTTGCTCATATTTTTATTCCACAATTGGCTGACTCCAAGGCAAAAATGGTCTGGTAGCAGGGCATGGCAGAAGAAAAGAGTCCAAGATATGCTGACCAGGAAGCAGAGAGAGAAAGGAGACATGAGGACCAGAGTACACCTTCCCAGATCATGGCCCCAGTGACCCATGTCTAACCAGGCTCTACCTCCTAAAGGCATATTTACTTACCGAATTCATCAGTGGCCTAACACACTGATGAGTGTGGCACCCCAAGATCCAATAATCTTCCTAACACCGGGGAGTGGGGAAGCATTTATACTTAAGCTTTAACAACTTACTATCTTTTCATTTGTCATTTGTATTAAAAACCATTCTTTCAGCGAAGGCCACAAGTATTATATGCATGTTCTTTTCCTGTGGGTTTTTAGGTTTTAGCTCTTACATGTGGGCTGATGACCCATTTTGAGTCCATTATGTAGATGGTAAGAAGGAGGATACTTTGCATTGGATGCTGACTTGTTCAAGCAGCATTCCTGAGAAACGTGTTTTTTCAAATTGACTCATTTGGCAACTTTGAAAGTGCAGTTGACCATTAATATAATGGTAATTTCTACAACTCTTGACAGTCTGTTCTACTGATCTGCGTGTCTTATGTCAATTCCACAGCATCTTGATTCCTGTATTTTTTAGGAAGTTTGAAATCAGAAAGTATACGTTTATTATATTCATTTTATTTCATTTAAAGATTGTGTGGTCTCTTCTATATCTTTTGTATAGTAAACTGTATAGGCAAAAAAATAAACTTTGCTGGACTTTTGGTCGGGATCATATTGACCCAATAGATACATTTGAGGATTATGGCCGCTCCTAATAATATTAATCTTTCCAATCAATGAATATGGATTTTTCTCTATTATTTAGCATTTAAATTTTTAAATACAGGGACTGGGAATGTAGCACAGTGGTGCAGTGTCTGCCTGGCAAGTGCAAGACCTTAGGTTAGATTTCCAGTACCAAAAAAATTGTAAATACATTTTGTGGATTTCTGTGTACATATTGTACACAAATTTTGATAATTTTTCTGAGTTTTATTTCATACTGAGACTACTTTAAAATAATTGTTTTCTGAAATTATATATGTATAAAAGAAAGTTAAGACAGTTATACTACTAATTCCTCTTAGTTCGCTGAAAAGAAAGGTTTGTGCTAATATTGTGTGGACAACTAAATGCAGATAGCTTGTACTCTGAGTAACTAATTTAAAGATAATAATATGCAATGTATTAACCTCTATGTATCTTGTTTTGAAATGCCATTGTATTTTTTGTCTCTTTAAAATAAAATAATTACTTTCTGAGTTTGGTTTGACAATTGGTGATACTTACAAATCTAATTGATTTTGCATATTGGCCTTATTATCACAAGCTAAACTTATTTTTTTATTTCTAGTGATATTTTAGTAGAATCATCAGGATTCCATCCACACAAGGCCTTGTTGTATGGAAAGACATTCTGTCTCCTTTCCAGTTTGAATGTTGCTTATTTATTTTTCTGTCCTGCATGCCCTGACTATATCTTCCAGAACAAAGTTTAATAAAATTGGCAAAAGTGGACATCTATGTCTTATTACTTTTCCCAGAGGAAAACCCAGAACTTTTCAGTAAAATGTAAGATGTTACTTGAATTTTTTTGTTTTTTGTTTTTTGAGGCTGGGTCTCTTTGTGCAGTTCAGGCTGGCCGTGAGCTCACTTTGTAGCCCAGGCTGGTCTTGAACTCATAACAATCCTCCTGACTCAGCCTCCCAAGAGCTGGTAGTACTGGCATGAGCCACACGCCCGGCTTGATGTTACCTGAATTTGTCATGGTCGAACTCCATGCTGTTTTCATAAAATTCCCTTCTAAACGGGGCATGATTGTGCATGCTTACAATCACAGCCGCTCAAGAGGCTGAGGCAAGAGAATCCTGAGTCAAAATGAACTAGTTGGGAAAAAAACCCTGTCTCAAAATGAAACAAAAAAAGGCAAAAACCTAAGAACATTTCTTCTTTGCCTAATTTGATGGGATCGTGTTGGTGCTTTTGTCACGCATGAACTTCGGATTTATTCAACGCGTTCTCTCTTCTGATGCCCATGTGCCCTGTGTTTATTAGGGTCGGGCATCGCGAGAACTCTTTTTATGGAGCCCCAGTTGCACAATCATTGTGAGGTGCTTACATGACTGTTTTTGTAAGCTGCACAGAACTTGCACTCTTGTGGTAAAAACCCTTGGTTATAGTGAGCAGTGCTTTTTCATGTCACTAATTTGTTTTGCTGCTATTTCCCTAAGGATTTCTGCTCCTGCATCCCTATAGTGTAATGTGTTTTGCTCCTTATATCTTTGGCTAGTTTCAGTGTTGGGTAAACAGCCTGTATACAATGCGTTGGGAAGTTTCTCTTGCTCTCTCTCTCCCCCTCCCTCCCTCCCTGTCTGCCTGCCTTTTTGAGACAGAATCTCACTATGCAGTTGAGTACAGTCTGGCTTGAACACACTCTGTAGCCCAGGTTGGTCTTGAATTTGCAGTAATCCTCCTGCCTCAGCCTCTTCCCCAAGTGCTGGGATTATAGGCATGCATCACCATGCTTAGCTTTCTTTTTGTTTGAGAGTTTTTGCAAATGTTGTTCCAGTGATTTTTTTAATGTGGTTTTCTTTCATTTTTGTTTTTGTATGTTTGTTTGTGTTTTGAAAGCATTTGGAAGAATAAATGGTAGGTTTTTAGAGATCTAGAATGATTTTTCTCTTCTCTAAATCTATGAATATAAACATTCCAATCACAACTGCACCAAAAAAGTTCAGAGACCCCCTTCTCTTTCTTTTCATCATCTTTTTACCATTACTTAGCAACCACTTGAGTCTCTGTAAAGTTTTCTTTAATTACTGGTAGATGTACTGCCAAACCCCCAAACCCCATTGTGAGACATCACCAGATCATGTATCTTCAAGACCTCACTAAAGACATTTTGAAATACATGATATATAAGCACCAGAAGCCAATATTTAGAGCTGCCATGGGCAAGAAACATCATTCATATTTCTGCATTTAAGAGTTTATTCTTGGTACAGGAGTAATGTCTTACAGTTTTTACTATGGTGCTCCTAGAGGTCCCCCCAAGGCCTCCTGTGGTCAAAGGACTTTTTCGACATGGTGTGATCTGGAGCATGTGATGGATTGGTAGTGCAGTTCTGGGATTAAGTGTGTCTAGATTCAGGGTGGCTGAATTCTGGACCAGTCCACTGATTGGGTTGGCACTACCCTAACACGAGTGGGCTGGATAAAATATACGATACAGAAAGAGGTTTGTCCACTCCAACCTCTTTGTTGCTTTTGTTGTCTTCTGCCTGAACTATTGTCCCTCTGCCATGGGCCACCTTGCCTTGGGGCCAGCCAGTTATGGATTGAAACCTCCACACACTGTGAGCTAAACAAACCTTTTCACCCTTTACATTGAGGTGTCAAGCATTTTGTCCCAGCAACAAGAGAAAAGTAACGAAGACAGTTTTCAAAAGACAACTCTCTTTCAACTCTCTGTTCAGTACTTTGAAGAAAACTGATAGTTAAACTATTCTCTTTCTCTGGATTCCACTTGAATTATTTGACAGAGTGGGTTCTGTGTATGCTATTACCAAGCCCCAAAATAACAGAACAGGTCTTCACATTGTCCATAGAGAGCAGGGTGCAATAAAATGTAAGTAATCATGATGATTTAGGGAATTCATTTACTTCTGAAGACCTAAATTTAAAGACCTGGACAGGAAATCTTATAATTCAGATCTTAAATGTTCCCATAGACCCATCCGTTAAAGATTTAGATCCCAGCCTGTGCTTGACCTGGGAGACGGTAAAAACTTCAAGAGACGGGAAACCAGCAGGGCAAAGTCAGGTCGCTAGGGTTGTGTCCTTGCGTGGGATATGTTCCAAGACCACAGGAAGTGGGCATCACTCATCTTAGGTATCTTTTAGAGTAAAGGAAACTGACCAACATAGAAAATTTATACTGACAAGTGTGGTCACTGCTGTGACTATACAGGAGGTAAAGTTGGGAAGCCTTGGTGCAGTAGCTGGTTTGAGGGAGTTGGCAAAGCATGCAGAGGTGGTCTATAAAATTTTTAGGGTGTCAAGCACCATGGTGAATGCATATAATCTGAGTACTCAGAAGGCTGAGGCAGGAAGATTGCTATGAGTTCCAAGCCAGGCTGAACTACAGTATGAGTTTAAGACCAGCCTGGAGTACACAGTTAGACCCTGTCTCAACAAACTACCAAAAAAAGTCTCAGAATGTTGTAAGTGGAGCTTTATGGGCATTTTTGGTGAAGACTCAGAAAACCAGAAAGCTTATAGAAATGTTGACAGTAAAGGTTCTGTTTTCAAGGTTTCAGGTGTGAGTACTGGAAACAGAGCTACAGGCCATTCGTAGTGTACACTGGCAAATCATTTCAATGTCATGCACCCATGCCCTGGGACTTTGTGGGTGGTCAAGGTAAAAAGTAATGGACTATTTTCCCTGATGGAGGAAATTTCAAGGAAACACAGCATTCAGGCAGTGGAATGAGTATTATCACCAGCAGCTTTTAACCAGATTTACAATGAGAGTCAGGCACAAAGAAGATCAGAGTGAGAAAATTTGAAAATCTTGGTCTGGCCACAAAGGGAGACATTGACACTTTTAAAATGAATCTGAGAACTTTGCCACAGGAAAACAGGGGAGCTACTGAGGGGATCTCAGTGATCAGCAAGACGTCACCCAAAGCAGACTCCAAGATGGAAAAGAACAAACTTATTTCAAGACTTCCTTTGAGAAGGAAGCCCAGGGGTGCCCTCTTCCACTGTTGTGGCTCCCAGATGTGCCACCTTGCGTTCAGCCATCACAGCATGCAGCCTCGTTTCAAGCCAGCTCAGAGAGAGCTCGTGCCGTGGGCAGATCTTGGTGTCAGGCACAGGCTGCTGGCTTTTCAGGTGTGTAAGATGCAAGGGTTATGGTGTCATTGAGGAGAAACCTTATGAGGCTAAGCATGTGCAGCTAGGTCAGAGCTCCTGCAAGCTGACATGGAGAGGGCAGTGTGTGAAGCTGCAAGGCTGAATCTAAAGATACAGTGGAGACTCCAGGAATTTAGAGCTGAGAGGAACATAGTATGGGAAGCAGAGGAAGCTGCAGTCAGGGAGCAGTGGCAGGGGAACGGCTACACAGTGCAGGCTGCGGGCAGCCCAACTAGAGCTAAAAGGCTGCCCAAGTTCCTGAGCGTTCTCCTTCCACTGCAGTGCGCCAGGGATTTGAGGTTCAGAGCACTGGTAATTGGCATTGGACCTGATGGGATTTGAGCTTGCTTTGGTCTGCTCCTTCTTATACCTCTCGTGTACTCTTTCAGGAAGGAACAGTTGTATTTTGGAATTATATAATTGTTCTGTTTTCATAGGGGTTCATAGGTAAGAGTTTGTGTTAAATTCGAGAGGAAAATTCAGGGATGGACTTTTGAGCAATTCTGTACCTTTTAAGATTTGGCAGATTCTTAGAGATGGACTAAAGTAATTTTGTTTCTCCTCCCTGGCATGATAGTGAAGAGGGATCACTGATACAAAACCTAAAACACGTCGGGGTTGAACGCAGCTCTCCAAGGGCATCCACAAAGCCAACATTATAATTTCTGGGTCCATAATCATGGGCTATATTCTCTACACCACACTCCCACCTTAGGCAGTTCTTCTGAAGAACTGCAAAGAGAAGCACAGCTGGCCTGACTGCATTTCTCACTTCTGAGATAAAGATACCAGATACGGATGCTGTTCCTCCTCTGGGTTCATGCTTGCTCCCTAAGGCAGATTCATCCTAAACTCAGTATAACACAGAGACAGTTATTCCTACTCATGTCATTTCATTTGAAAATCGTGTTGCAACTAGATATCTTTCCTTTCTCATTTCAAGATATGCTTGATAGAATATCATGATTTATATCCTGAAAGTCATAGTGCAACAAATTCTGCAGCCAAGATTAATTAATTAATTATTAGTTAATAATAAACCATAGTAAGTTTGAGGAGACCTTGTGTGACAAACCAACACTCTGACTTTTAAAAATGGATATAATATACAAAAAGAAGCAAGGACATGCTCCACAGAGAGATTCCTACAGAGAGATGGTCACAGTGATTTACCTCCAGATGGGAGGTATCATTTAGGGGCATCAACCAAGTGTTGCAAAAACATACCACCGGGATGTAATTGTGCTAGGTTTTTCTCTTTTTTCTTTAAAAAAATAATTCCCATTTCCTGCCAATAACCTGTAGATAACAAAATAAAGCAGCATTTAAACAAAAAAGAGGCAAGTGTTGTATCTAGATGTCCCACACGGAGTGACTGTTCCCCAAGTGAGTTACGTGGATATGTCAGGGTGAGGCATCTGAGGAAGGTGGACACAGTTCCCATGACAATTACATCCCACTCCTGACATGTGCATGCTCCACATGACTCAAAATGGATGGTGAAGAAACACAAAATTAGTATTTCATAACGTGCAAAACAGGAACTTCGGGAGTTTGCTAATAATGTAATATACACATAAACATATATGTGATGGCATGATTATGCAGAAATTAATTTATACAAAATTATATTTGAGCAAACTGCCTCAAAAAATAGACCAAACTACAGCAGAGGCACCCCCAGGCTACCCTAATGAGACACAGGCAGTCACTGGGTAAGAATGCATATTCTACCAGAGCTTTGGTGCATATTTTCACATTTTTCAAACAGATTCACATAAAGTTTATGCTGTGAGAGCAGCGTTGGCCAGCAGGGAGATGCTGTAACTGAGCTCAGTCCCTTTGCATTCGGTGGGTCTAGAAGCAGCTCCATGATGCTAACTGGTGACAACATCCACAGCGCAGCTTAGGAAGGGGCTGCGGGGACCGGAGGGCTGGAAAGAGCATCCCACAGAGAGCAGCACAGAACTCTCTCGAAAGGCAGTCTCCAAAGCATTTGGTTAGCACAGCTGATGATCATGTTGAGGAAATATAAACAAGACATGTTGAAAGGGAATTCAGTACAATTTAATCACAATAAGACAAATTCAGCAGTGCCTCTTTTGTGTTTTGCTTATGTTTTCATCTCATGATGGCAAAAAAAAGTGAGCTCTGACAATGCCTCGTTTACATAGAAGTTGAGGCAAACTATAATATATGAAGAAAATTTTGATAAGTCTTATGTCATAATTTGTCTATGATTTTATTCCTTCACCATCATGTAATGTGACAGTGCATTTAAAACTGATGAAGAATAAAATTAAAATCATTGCAAATTACACATCTTTCCACTGCTTAGGGACAGCTGTCAGCATTAAATACGGACTTAAATTTTAGACTCAAGAATTATCAGTCTCCTGGCTTTATGTGTTTTTAACTCATCCAGTTCTCACAGCACCTGAGGAGTAGGCACCATTGCCATTTTCATGGTCCGATTCTGAACCCGAGCTAAAGGAACAGATGGAACGTGGGCTGAACTTGTTCTGTAGTTCAGAGACCTTGTTCATATCAACTATGATAAACTATCTTTATGTGATCAGCATATTCCATCTCGTTTAAGAAGTCTTGCCCTATCCCTTTATGAAGAGTTTATTTTCCTAAGTTACAGTCTATGAATCATATTAAGTTGGATTTGTTTCCAAGTGCACTACCCATGTGGAATTCATTTTTGTGTAATGTGAAGTCAAAGATAAATACCTCCCAGTGGATTTCATGGACCATTAACTAAAAACAGGACCCTGCCTTATGCACAGGTCAATTTTAGATCTCTCTTCTTTCTTATTCATTATTTTCTCTGTCTTTATACAATTCTCACATCATCTTAATTAATAAGACTTCAATTAACAGAAAAATATTCTCTATAGAAACCTTTCTCTTATCCAAAATGATTTTCTGTAGTGAAGGACGAGGGGTGAGAAGCAGCAAGCCTCCCTGGCATTCTGAACCGTGGCTTTGTAACCAAAGAGGAGGGTTTACACTTCAGAGCATGACCTGTTTCTCAGGACCTAGTGAATCTTAGGCAAGCCATTCAAGACTGCTCACAGCTTTCATTTCTAGCACATTCTCAGTGGATTTCATTAGGTGGGCAGGCTCTTCCTTTACCTCCCTGTTTTCTTGATTCCGAAGCCTGAGACCACCAGCGCTGGCAGGACCCTGTGAATTCACCCTCGAGCACCTCCTGCGCAAGAGCAGATGCCCGGAGTTAACTCCCCCGGCCCCGCCCACCAGGGCGGCGCAGCGCTGGGCAGCTGAGTACCCAGCCTCTTGGGGTCCGCTTGCTGAGGATGGCTGCTCCCTGCCCGCTCTCCCAGGTCTCGCATATTGCGGCTCTTTTGCGCCAGACGGACTTTTCTGCACAGTCATTCCGCCTGCGGTCCAGCAACCCGTTCCCCCCGCGGCGTGCCTGGTAATATTTGTTCTTGCTTTTACATAGTTTATAATTTGCAAATGCCTTCACTCTATATGCATTTTCTTCTTTCTTTTTGCTCTGTCTTTCTTTCTATCTTTCCTCCTATATTTTTTGCCATGTTACCTGCCACCAAATCCATCCTTCTGTTATGTATTCACGCCATTCACCTGTCTTTTAAGTGTTTCCATACTCATTTCTCCAAGAATCTTCTCAATTATTTTCATCCTTTCAAGCATTCTTACTTATGAAATTGGAAAATCACCTCTCCTAAGAAAGATAGATGCTACACATTTTTGTTTTACTGGTATTCAGAAATTTCCCCTAAAGTACCTCTGGTTGAAAAGGAGAGATTGATGGGGGGTTTTTCTCAGAGCTCTGAGGCAAAATTTATTTCTTCTCATGATAAAGGAAGCTATGAATATTGTCATTATGGGGCTTTGTTTGTTCTTGTTGAGAAAAGCTCACAAAGGCTTTATTGGTATTGACAGGACACTGACTGAGATATGCATTCTGATTACAGAGATCAGTCACTTTGTTAATTTGCTTATTTTCTCCTTGATCAGGACCTGTAGACACTGGCTGGGGTCCATGATTCTTTCCTCCTTGTTTTTGTAAATATCTGCGTGATATATGCTTCTGATGGGTCATAGTACATAGATTATTTTCTCACTCTTTGATATGTAACTACTAAAGTTGCTTTTATGTTTCAATGATATAAAAATTAATTCAAAATACAGTTATACATCCCCAAACAATATATATTTTCTAATTGGTCTAGGAAGGAAATTGCCGGGTTTTTATTGTTTTGTTTGTATTACCATGTAACAAAATTTTACTAAAAGGTTTTCATGCTTCTGTAATTTTAGATTTTTTTAAACTTATTCAGTAATTTACTCAAGTTCCTGTTCTTCCGCTGATCTGTTGCTGTCCAGTGTCTGAGCTGAGCTTTTGAGTTGGTGTGGACATGTTTTGCGAGTACATTCTGAGTGCCCTGGCTATTGAAGATGCAATATTCCTTAGCCTGGGTTGAACAGGGGATTTCTCTTATGAAAACATCATGAGAAACAAAACCATGAAGATAGGAAAAAGATTCAGGGCTCCAAATAGACAAGGGCTTTGGGGGGATCGTACTGTGGATGGCACTTCTGCTGGTGTGATTGTTGAGAGAAGGAAGGTTCTTACGGGGAGTATTTCCAGGACCCCATAGCATATTCCTCCACACACATAATGAAATACTCAAAGTATGATTCAAAACTATCATGAGAGATGTATGTTCAAGATGTATGAGTGGTGAGCATTCAGCATACCAAAAACACTTGATAATTCATGTCTACATTAATTTCAAATTAAAAGATGGTGTTGAATTTTTATATCATCCTGCATTAAAGGTCTCAGGGGCTTCAAAAATGTATACAGAGACATTCAGGACCATATACTGGCTTAAAAAAGTATCTCTCATCTTCATCTAATTAATATATTGCATCATAGCATAGATAAGCTTAACTTTACTGCATGTAAGAACAGTCTTGTACCTTATACAAATGATACAGGCTGCAGTATTTATACAATGGAGAAAGGCAAACACAATCTCAAGTTATATGAAAAGTGGGGGTTTTCTAGAGAAACAAGTAAAGGAGATAAACCTTACTTACTTTTCATTTAACAATAACTGTTTTTACTCTTTCTTAAATGCATATGTGTTGATAAATTTTAAAACAGAGCTTTGCAAGCTGTAAGTAGATACTGCCTTAAAATTTTCAGCAAGAAAGATACTAAAAGGTATAAAATTTAAAAATTCAAAAACTAGATAGAGATGCATACTACACTTTGCTATTGCAATAAGAAAATTTTACTTGAATTATTTCAGATTTGGTAAGCTTATCAACCAAATGTTACCAGAAAAATCATAGAAATACATGTTTGATTCCAGTTTGTGTGGTTCAACCTGCTAACATAGGTCCTTTCCCTCATCTCTCCTGGGAAGCCCTTCACTCAGAAACTGGATGTGAGGTGAAGAATCATGTGTATCTTTGTAGTAAGGAATAAGATGAAATCATGAAAAATATTTTCACTCAAGTGACTTTTCTATTTGCGTTTTTACTGATTTGCTGCTCCCACAGTTCTGTGGCCCAGGTCTTAGTGGAATAATAAATACCCATGATTATCTCTTATGCAAATGACGGCATGAACCCTCACTCCTGTTTGACCTTAGACTTGGAGAGGGCTTGATGAGTTTAGGCCCCCTTTCCCCCCCAGAATTTCTGTTCCATCTTCTCAACATATCATGCTCCTAGGAAGACTTGACCTAAACTTTTAAAAATTTATTTAAAAAAAAACAGAGGGTATAAATAACACATAATTTCAAAAAAATAAACAGTAAGAAATCACAAGTTGATAATTACATATTGTCCTCTTAGAAGTAGTTGTTCAAGTTACAAAAGTAAAGCCTACAAAGTGAACATTCAAACATTGAGACTGCAAACAGTTCTGTTCACCTCTCCAACAAAACTTACTAAAATGGTTATCAATCCTACACACTTAAACATACATGCAGTTATATCCTTTAGAATACTTTCTTTTCCTCTCCTTTTTACAACAGCAGTTACGCAATTTGGGTTTTATGACTCCTACATTTCTTATTACTTTTTACACTAGAGACACAATGTGATATTTATAAATATGATTCTTATTTATTTCACTAATGAGAATAGCCTCAGGTTGTCTCCATTTGCCTACGAAGGCCTCAAGATCATCCTTTTTATAGCTGCGTAGTATTCCATTGTATAGAAATACCACATCTTTTTCATCCATCCTATGGTTGATGGACATCTTGATTGTTTCCAAGATTTAGCTATTACAGATTGTGCTGCTATGAACATGTTTGTGCAAATATGTCACTGTGATATGACCTTTTCAGTTTTTCTGGGAAAATACCCAGGAGGGGAATAACTGGGTTGAATGGAACTTCCAATCCTAGTTTTTTGAAGAATCTCAGTACTGATTTCCATAGTGGCTGCTCCAGTCCACACTCCCACCAACAGTGGAGCAGTGTTCCTTTTCCCCCACAGCCTTGCCAAAATTTGTTATCAGTTGATTTCTTGATGGCAGCTAATCTTTCTGGAGTGAGATGAAATCTCAGTGCTGTTTTAATTTACATTTCTCAAATAACCAGTGATGCTGAAAATTTCTTCATGGATTTATTTGCCATTTATATTTCTTCATCTGAGAACTGTGTATTCATCTCAGATGCCCATTTTTGGAGAGGATCTTTGAATTGGGGGGGCCTGATGTTTTTCAATTCTTTATACATTCTGGATATAAGTCCTTTGTCTGAGGGGTTGTTGGCTACAATTCGTTCCCATTCTGTGGGTTTTCTTTTCACTCTGTTGGTGATTTCTTTTGAAGTGCAGAAACTTTTCAATATTATGAGATCCCGGTTGTTGATTTTTTGGAGTGTTTCTGTGCAGTTTACGTTTTGTTGATGAATTCTCTGATAATACTTCTGTGTGTCCAAGACTTCTACCTATCTTGTCTTCTAGTAGATTTAGTGTTTCTGTTTTAATATTTAGGTCTTTTATCCATTTAGACTTTAGTTTTGTGCATGGTGATAGGCTTGGATCTGGTTTTAGTCTTTGGCATGTGGAGAGCCAATTTTTCCAGCACCATTTATTGATTTGTATAACCTAAACTTTTGATGGTGGATTATTCATTAAATATTTTCCAAGAAAAATATTTTCCAACTCAGTAACTGTCTGAAATCACCCTGTGTTACTACGCCTTTAGTCAATCATGCCAAGGTCAGCAGCTCCTCATTTTTCTGCGGAGTTGCCTTTGTGAACCATTAAGCAAGAACTCAGTTTGCAATTGTGTTTTCTGTGCTGTGATTTTTATGTTCCCATAGTAATAAGCTATCAATATTCATTCAGAATTCCAGTCCAATATCTTTCATGTTTTCACTGTCTTTAGAGTTTTATACATTTTCTTCATCTATGTTGGATTTAATTTGCTCTACTATCCAGTTTCCTGAAGTAGAATTTTACATGATTGATTATCAGATTTATTCTTTTCTGCTGTATGCATACAATGCTATAAATTTCACTGAAAGCTCCCCTAGAGCATTCCACAAATTTTGATCAGTTGTATATTGTTCAATTTTTTAAATGCCTCTTCAGTGTTCTTCTTTGACTCAAGTGTTCTTAAGATGCATGTTATTTAATCTTCTAAATGCTGTAGCTGCCTTTTTTGCCTAACTGCTTGCTCAATGTCACTGTAAGTATGAAAGCATCCACTGTGTGGTTCCAATCTTTTATAATTGTTCTGGTAACTTTTATGGACAAGAATGTGGTTGGTGTTGGTGATTGGTCCACATGTATTTGACAGTTGTGTTCTGGCCAGGTTGGGTGGCAGAGGTTTATACTCCAGCCATACTGAAGCCGAGGCAGGAGGATTGTGAGTGCAGGGTCTCCCAGGCAGAAATAGTAACTTTGAGATCGTTCTGAGCTACTCTGCTTGTGAGGTCCTGTTAAGAAAATAGAATATATGTTCTACCCACTGTTGAATAAAGTAATATGTAAGTGTAATTTTGCAGAGTTAATTAATGATGTGCTGTTGAGTGTCTTTTTTCTTAGTGAACATCATTAGTGAACATTGTAAAGGGGTTCATTTTGACCTTTTTGTACATGTACATAACATACTTTGATTATTTTCTGCTTCTGATTAGCAGTGTGGAAGTCTGCAACTATATTTGTGGTTTAATCTGTTTTCTCAAGTCTTTTAATCTGTAACTGATACACAAAACACATGAAAGTTCCGATACCATGTAACAGTCACTACATCTATATGTGGAATAATATTTCAATTAGGCTAAGCAGCTACACACAGCATGGAACTGAATGCAGCCTCTGGTTAGGAGCCAGCAAAGAACCGGTGCCCTGGTTTAGCCCAGGCTAGGGAAAAGTCCCTCTTCACTGACCAGGGCACCCTGCATGGACCCACACACAGAACATGTCCACAAATCTCAAAGTCCCTGACTTCCGCCCTTGTTAAAGTGTGATACATTCTTCACGGAACCTTACCATGCAGTGGCTCCCAGAGTTTCTTGTTTCTAACTCTAAGTTCATACTCATTGACCCACTTTTCTCTTTCCATTCCCAACACCCATACCATCCTTGGCCTCTGGGAAACATCACTCTCCTGTCACTGGCTCTGAGCTTTTCCTTTTAGATTTCACATATGAATGAAGTCAGGGGGCCTTTCTGTGTCTGTCTCATTTCATGTAACATAATGGTCTCTGGTTTCATCCCTGTTCTTGCCAATGGAATGATTGATTTCATTCCTTTGTATTGCTGAGTACTATTCCATTGGTGCATGTACTACACTTTATCCCTTCATCAGTTGGTGGACACTTAGGTTGATCCTTTATCCTGGCTAATATGGACAGTGCTGTCATAAGCATGGAAGTCCAGATGTTTTTTTGATGTACTGATTTCCTTTGAATAAAACCCAGTGGTGAGATTTCCACTGGGCAATCCATGGGAAACTTCTTGCTGCTTTATAATGACTGTACTAATTTACTTTCCCACTAACAGTATGCAGGTGTCCTCTTAACACATCCCCCTTAACACTTGTTACTTTTTGTCTATTAAGTAGTAGGCATTCAGACTGGCATTTCAGGTGGTTCAGTTTTCATTTCCCTGGGTTTATCTTTATAACGAAGTTAGTGTTCTGTGTAAAACATTTAGTAGAATGTGGTTTCACTCTGACAATGTCTTTATTAAAAGGTGTATTTAGACCACTGACATTCAAAGTGATTGCTGTTATATTGAGTTGCTATTTACCATATTTTCTACCCTATTCTAGTTGTTCTTTCTGTATCTATGCTGCAGTTGAACCCGGAGCCCTGTGCATGGGAAGAAAGTGCTCTATCACCGAGCTACGCCCCAGGATTGTTCTTATTTTTATCTTACATCTGTTTTCTACTTTTATGGACTTAATTGAGCTTGTTACACACATTAACAAAGGCAGAGGAAAGGATTTTGAAAATATAGGGACTTTGAGATGTGTGGATATGTTCTGTGTGTGGGTCCATGTTGGGTGCCCTGTCAGTGAAGATGGCCAATCTTGGTCACTTTCAGCTCTGCATTCAATGCTTTATTCCTGAAATGTCTGCATCCCTGGTAAACCCCCTTCACTTGAGGTCATTAGGCCTCAAAATGCTCTGCAGGGTTTTGAGGGTGTGGTATGCAGTCACTTGCTGCACTCATAAAGGAAAAGGTAAGCCACGAGCTAGATGCCATGGGGTCACTGGCACCCATGTACGCTGCATTTTTGCCAAGGGTACAGAAGCCCCACTTTATTAAGGGGCCATAGGCCCTTCTCAGAGCTACCCTGGGAGTGTGGGATGCCAGCCCAAGAACCTCAGCTTCCCATTACTATGTAGAACATCCATTTTGTGTGCCTTTTTAGAATTATCAAACATTGCTTACCAAAACATCATGTATAGGTATCACTGAGAAGCAAGGTCCACACCACAAAGTAGTAACTCCATGAAGAACCAGCTACACACCTTCTTTGTGTCATGGATAGAAGATTTCAACACATGTAGGCCATTGTATAGAATGTAGGTGGAGTTTATTGTGAAATGATAGGTTTTTCAGAGCTAGAGAGAATATATCTTCATGCATGAGAGTGAGCAAGGTCCAACATGGTAACTGCACTGAATAAAGTCTCAGGTTATATTTATATAATTGACTGGGTCTTTCAAGAAATATCCTTTACTATTTCAGAGGTTATCATTCATTTACAAGGAAAAGGGGATGTTTTGACCTACTAGGTCCCTGTTTATTCTTTAGGTGAATGTTTCCCATACAGTTTGTTTTGAGAACTTAAGGGTCATTCCAATCCTTCACCTATGGTCTGGACTTTCTACTGGCCCTGGACTTTATCAACAAGCTCAGAGGATGTTACATTTCCCTGAGATGAAGTCTGAATCTATAAGCTCATCTTTATCTAGTGATTTTTAAAAAAACCTTTTCAGGCAGACCCCAGCTACCTCGCTCCTGACCTGCCAATGTCTAACCAACACATGTGTGTGTAGATGTGTGGGTGTGATTTTTTACTTCCTATAAGATAAATACTTCCTACATCTAGTTTCAGAAAGTGTACCCTACCTTGAGGCCATGAATTTATGTTCCTGAGTTAGATTATCAGTGTTTGCATTCAAGTTTATAAACCACCATGAATGTGAAGGTCCACAGTCAATTTAATCTGCCTCCTATGGATACTCAATTTCTAAAACATCAATAGAAAAATCCTTCCCTTGTACATTGTCTTTTCTGTAAGTTTTTTGACTTATTTGAAACTTAAGGGACTTCTAAGACCAGAATAGTAGATCATATCAAACTTTCCATTTAGTGTATAGTTAATTTCTTTAATTAGTGATTATTGATATAGGAGCTTCTATGAAATAAGCAGAGGTTACCTAAAAAAAGCCTTCTTGGGATGCTTGTTTGTTAACCTCATAAACTTTTGCTTGACAAATCCTTACAGAAATCTCAGCCTTTCAACATGAGGTTAGAGGCCTCTCTCAGAACCTGTTCACTGCTGTCTCACAATGCTCTAATAAACTATTTTCCTATATTTCTTGAATGTTTAGTAGTTGTTTTTTTACTGACTGTGGTAACAGCCTTCCACAGGTCACACATCATATCGCAGTGGCCATACTCCAAAAATGTTATTAAGTAGCATGAAAGCAAATTGGTTTCAAACAAGCTGTTTTTTTCAGCTATGGCCTGGCTATAGCTGACAGAAAAGCTTTTAAGCCTCATACTATAGCCCATGACAGCAAGTGTCAACCTTCAAAATCAATGAATTACCACATTTTTTTTACTGAAATACCAATATTTTTGTTTTATTTTACATTCCTAGTGCTATGTCATGTGACTCTGACATAAAAGTTTCTCTACCTCAAGGCTACATCCTTCACACCCGAAATATAAATATTTTAAAGTAAAATATGAGATTCCTCATGAAAATCATGTCAGGGTGAAATCAAAGAGAAAGTCAGACACTATCGAAAGAGGTGATACCAGATTTTACTCAGTAAGTGCTGTTGCCCTAGGAAAGAGAGGACAGCATAATGAAACTTAACTTTGCTTTTGAAATGAATTATATTTTATAAGAAGAATAAGTGAAAAAATAGAGGGTAAATGGGAAGTAGAGCCTTACAAATATGGAATTCAAAAATGGTAAAGTGGGACAGTGTAGATGGAATTAGGTCCACTGGGGGATGGAAGTTCAGGCATGAGCTGAACTCATCTTTCATTTCACAGATTCAAAAAGGCATGTTTAAAATGTTAATGGTGTCAGAGAATAAGAAGTTGCAGTGTTGACTTTACATTTTATATCTAGATGATACCCCAAGCCCACATGGGCTGGTAAGTGGGGTTTTGGGGAGGTGACTGGGTCATGGGGGAGAGATGCCCATGAGTGGATTAGCCCTCTGTCACTTTATAGCTAAATGTGATGTAAGATGGAGTTTGATCAGGAAGGTGGGTCACTGGGGATGTGGCCTGGATGTGGTGGATCTCCCTCCCTTCTCTCTTGATACCTGTGAAATTTCTGTTTGTCATGGCATGAATGATCTCCTCTGCCCTGCTCTTCTGCCATGCCACCCTGACTTGGAGCCAGCTGACTATATACTGAATCCTCTAGAGACTGTGAGCTAAAATAAGCCTCTCTTCCTTTAACCTCAGGGTGTAGAGTATATGGTCACAGCAATGAGGGAAATGGCACAGATGTTTGTACCAAAAAAGTGGGGTAATGGCTGTGATGCTGCCTGACAATATGGTTCACAAGCTTTTGGAACTGATTCATAGGAGTTTTGAAAGATTTGAAGATTTCAGTTGGAGAAAGAGCCTTAGAATACTGTGAGCCAATTTTGACAGGAGATTCTGGTCAGAGCTCAGAGCTGACAGTAATATAGCATATGAACATGAAGCACAAGAGGCTGGAGTTGAACAAAGACACTATTGCTAGTTACTCACAAGGTACAGCAAAAAAAATTATCTAATCACCAGGCGTGTTGGTACATAACTGTAATCTCAGCATTGGGAGGCTGAGGCAAGAGGACCTTTGGAAGTTCAAGACAAGTCTGGGCTACAAAGCGAGTCCAGGACCAGTCTGAATTGCATAGTGAGACCCTATCTCAAAAAGACAAAAAACATTATCTCTACTGTGCTCTTGTCCTGCGACTTTGAGGGAGACAGAGATTAAGAGCAGTAAACTGAGTGAACTGTGGGAGGAAATTTTAAGGCAATTTAATGTTGGTGTGCTGGCACGGCTAATGCTGGGGGCCAGCTATACTTTGAAAATCAACAACAACAAAAAAATAAAGTACAGCAGAATAATTTAAAAATGTTTGCATTTGACCAGAAAGAAAGCCATGATAAATTTGGAGCCTGAAAAGATAGAAAAGGGAGAAACTTGGTTGTTAAAACGTTAATATTTATTAAAAGACAAGGAGTTTACAAGAGGACAATAGAAAAAATACCTTCTGGAAATATGAAGAACCAGTAAGGCCCTGCCCTTTGCAGGTACAAACTTACAAAGGCATAAAGACTTTGCTTGAAAAAAGAGCCCCAATGCACCGTGTTGGAAAGGGGTCCAGAAAGAATGGATCCTCTGGGACTCACTTCACCACATGCGGCCGCCCAGGCCCTTGGAGGTCCTGGAGGCTGCACAGGCTCCGCTGCTCCAGCAGACACTGGCACCATCCACACTGTGCTCTGCTTAGCTGCCTGCGGAATGACTTGGGATTCCCAGCCTTGGGAGCCCCTGCAGCTCCAGGGGCCAACAGGACACATGGGAGGAGGGTAAATGCTGTGTTCTGGTCCAAAGATTCCTATGAACAATTTGCTCAAATTTTTAAAACTGAGTGCTTCCTGATTTAAAGTTTTGTATTGTCTTGGAAATGAGGCACTCTCTGAAGTTTAGGCTACTTCCAAGGCTGGGGCAGGAGAATCACTAACTCCAGGTTTCAAAACCAGCCTGACAAACACTACATATCAAGAAAACCATTTTGGGGGAAACTTGACATACATATTTAAAATCTTGCCAAAATGTCTCTGATATCCAGTTGTACCAGATGCTTTTCTGACCAACTACACCAGATAACAACAAAAAAGTGTGTACTGCAGTGATCTTAGCTAAATAAAGAATGGCTTTGTGTTAATAAAATATAGTCAGGCCTGTTTCACAGCCTCCAGATGGGTGGAGTGAACCAACTGTGAGTGAAAATTATTGAGAAAAATATTACGCCTTTATTGTACATAAACTTGTGTTGTGATTTTCCCCACAAGCCACAGTATAACAGTGATTCCCATATAACTTACATTGTACTAGGCATTAAAAGTAATATACAAAGAATCTGAAGCACAGGAAAATATGTCTGTGATACACATAACTACTGTGCCCTTTATCTGAGAAATTCTGCATCTCCAGATTTTCATATTCCTGGGTGGTCCTAGTACCAAGGAACAACTGGAGGAAGCTTTTTTCCATGTAACAGCACTTTGTTTAAATTCTGAGGGGGTGTGAGACAGTGTAGGTGACCAGCACAAATGCAAGTGCCCCATTTTCATGCTTCATGCCTGCTGTGACAGAATACTCCACCCAAGACACTGCTGACATTGTATGGTGCAAAAAGTCAAAATGTCAGTGCAAAAGCACTTAACAGTTATAACCACAGTGACTGTCACCTTAGATGGCCAAAGTCCTCACCTACAAATAGGTGAAGGAAAAGCCTAACAACTTCCAATAGCATCAGTTTTCGTTTTCACAGGAGTACCAGGACACCAAAACACTGTCTTGTGTGTGTGGATGCCAATATCTAAGCAGCTAATAAAAGTTTGCATTCCACCAACTTTTTTTCTAACAGACAGATAATTTTTATATTGTCCATGCTGTCCCTGAACAGCTAGACACAAGTGATTCTTCTGCCTTTCCCTCTCAAGTAGCTAGATGTACAGGTATAATGCACTGTGTCCAACATCCCCTATTATTGATAAATATATTTCTATCCTTCTCTGGTATGGACTGCATGTCCTTGACTACATTCCTAAGTGTATCACTTGATCTGAGGCACTTGGGTTTGCATTCTCCTTTTATCAAATAAACACACCAGCCAGGCTACTCAAAACTTCTCTAGTCTTGTTCTATAGAGCTCCTTATGTCACCAAGAGTGCATATCTGTGAGAGCCAAATGTGCATGATTTGTTTCCAGGGCTAGCCTTGGGGAATATGAGAGTACTGACTTCTCAAGCTATCAGACCCTGACAAAAAATATGCAAATTCTCAGAGACCAGGGACAGTCTGCCTCAGTCTATTAGCAAGAAGCCAGGTCCTGATACAGTGAGAAACTAACCCTTTAATTCCTTGGTCCTTGGTTCCTTATGCCCTTGATGAAAGCATTCAAGCAAGACACAGAAGCCACAAAGAAACACTAGTACCATTTATTATAAAGCAGATAAAGCAAGAATCACATCATCTCACAAACACAGGGACACTGAGTGCAGGTTTGGATACATTTTCCTTTATGCAAAGATTATTCCTCATTATGGAACTAGGATAATTACACTGCTTAACAATGTCTTTACTTAAACTTTACTTTGACATTGCAACATGCAGTTCTCTTCCTTTTAGATGGTCAGCATTTCCTCACCGGCTTTAACCATGTGAAGAATTTACAAAAGAAAGTGTAGGAAAGATAAATTCTGAATATAGACCTGTTCTCATCCCAATGCAGCAGGATATTTAAAGAACATTTTCTTTCCAGATGTCACTGGGTCCCTAAATATGACAGCGAGGAACATCAGAGGGAACCTGCACAATGTGAACCCTTAAGATGTCATTGTGCTGTGTGGGGTCACTTTAGGCTAAGACCCAAAAATGATTATAAATGTAAAAGATCTTGGAATATTTCTGCAATGAATTGGCAGTGCATGCTATTTTAGACCCTCTACCAATCCCTCACACATACAATCTATCTGGCTATGGTTCCCATCTAAAGAGTTGGGACCCTGAAAGCATTTAAGGTATTGGGGTGCCGAGTCATTCTGGCTGCTTCCTGCTGAGCGGGGACGGTGAAGGGAAGGAGTTAGGGTCCCTACTCTTGCTGACTTTCAGGCCCAGGAGGTGTGGCGGGGGGTCCAATAAACATGACTTGGTTAGCATGAAACAGAACCATCCGCACATAGACAGACTGTAATGCAGAAGAAATAAAGGTTAGAACTAATTTTACCAAAAGTGGTATAACTACAAGAAGTGTAAAAACAACACAACCGATCATTATCCCCCACTTCCATCCAGATGATTTAGAAAAGTAAGACCATAGCATTTCCTCAAAGCTGGTTGGACCTGGTCTTACTTGCTTGTAGTTAGGCATGTACACACAGCATTCATTCTTGAGGATTGTACACTTCCCACCTTTTGCTGCTTTCAAAGTGTCCTGTGCCATCTGAAATTGGAGTGCCGCTTTTCTCAAAAGGTGGACTTCAAAATCTAACAAAGAGATCTCTTTCTCTGTGTGATTAAGGACTTTATCAAGATAATGAGCCAGAGAGTCTATGTGCCAAACAACATCCCATAATTGCAAAGAGCGGGCAGAATTAGAGGACAGATGATTAGGGAGTTGCAATGCCCTGGAGGTCCTGCTATGAGGAGTTGGGGAGAGGTTGGCAGTTTCATACAGAGCTTTTGTCCACCTCCCTTGCATCCAAGGAAAACCCAAAGTGCATCGGCCAATCCAGCCAGGGGGAAGCCAGGGCCATAGCTTGATTCCACAGAGCCACTGGGTGCCATTAGGGGCAGCCCAACGTACTCCAGGTCTTGAGGACCAATCAGTAGCAAACCAATCCCCTGCCCGTAAAATGATAGTATGCTGGCACCATTCTGAGGGGATCCAACCCAAGAATTTAGAAGTAGTGGACCAGGAAGGATGCGAATGATTCTGCTGTTGCCAGCAGAGTGGAGCTACCTGGCTAAGGCGTGCCAGTGAGGGAGTGAGCCACAGCTGTTCATCCCATACTTGAAAATAGCGATCTTTGTAACGATGGTTTTTATCTCTAATCACAGGAAGATTAATATTATTTGAAAGCAAAGACTGAGAAAATCTTTTAATGATGGCATCAGTTTCATCCTTAGAAAAATTTTTCCCATGCCCCTCCTGGTTCAAGGTCATATTGATGGGCCACTGGGAGACATCTGAACGAGTGGCTCTATGTAATACCATAGACTCAGCTTGTGCCTCATGGATGTAGTACTGTAGCTTCTTCCAGTCATTACCCTGAAGTGGTGAGACCCACCATGGTAATCGTGAGGTGTTTGAAGCGGGGAGCAGCCCACACACCCAGCTCAGGTCATGCTTTGAATCCTGGGCATATTGTCTAGCCCAGACAAGAAAGGAATTGGATTCATCTTTGGTATGGCCAATTTGGGACAAAATGCCCAGTATGAGTAAGAAATAAAACATGGTTAAGCAAGGGGTGTCAACTGAAATTCTTAGTTGTGTAAGGCCCTTTATAGTCACCACCATGGAAGACTCTATCTCTTCCAAACACAATGTGCAGCAGTGGTAGAAATGTTGAAAGAAGGCCCAAGGCACAGATAGCTCTTTGCTGGGAGGTGTGGTGAGGAAGTTAAGTATTTACTTAACTGAAGTGTGTGTGAATGGGTGTTTCCCAGCAGTTTTCTTCGCCAGGATGCCACTATCTCTGGAGGATCTTCTTCCCACCAAAGTTTGACTCAAGAATGAATCCAGTAGGAGATCTCTGCAATGTTGATAGCTGTTAGAGAAGACAGAGGCACACAGGTTCCCAAAAGAAGTTAATGGTTGGTTTTGTGAACCCTCGGAACATATTTTAAAAGAACTAATGCTCTAGATTGCTAGAGAAGTATTTATGGCTCCAGAAATGCTTGTGGCAATACCTATAATATGTACTCTTGCATTGCCTCTTGGAATACATAAGACAAGTTAACCACAGAGCACTTTAAATGGGAGGTTGTTATAGTGAAATCACCAGACTGATGAGGAGCAGAGGGCCAGCCCTTCCCTTTTGTCACATTTGTGTGTGTGCATTTTTGGCCAAGGAAATTCATATGATAACAATTTACTCCATTTTACATGGTAAAAACATGAATAAGTGGAAATATGAACATTATATCAGCAGTTTATCAAACTCTCAATGTATTAACTCATTATTTTACCAAATGCAATCTACGCATTTATCTATACTTCTTTTTACTTTTCTGTTAATTAGATTCACATTAATCCAGATAAGTTGGAGAGCAGCAAACTGAAAGACCATCCTGAATGGCACAAACTCTAGCTGCCCCATTGCCTCTACTGACTTCTGTGTTCTCCTGGGAACCAACAGATGACTCAGAACACCTCTCAGGAACTGCTGGAGCACAGGCAGTGATGGCGAACCTTCTAGAAACCCAGGGCCCAAACAGAGGATCAGAACCCATTGATTCATCCCAGAATGGCATCACTATAACTTGGCCTGTATAGAGGGTTTAATTTACAATCAGACATTAAATGCATAACAGAAAATCAGACCTTCTCTTGAAACACACAGTGCACTGCAGCACGTGTGCCATAGGTTCACCAACACTGAGTGAGCATCTTGTCAAACACCTGTAAGGGCAAGGAACTAACACTAACTTGCAAAAGTATAAAGGCATGTGACATATACCAAATATTACAACAGCCTTGATTCACTGACACATAAAAAAGATTTCATCGATGCTGTGTTCAGAAGCCAAAACACTCGCAACGCAGAAAGGTCAAACTAAGCACTTTATCCCACAAAGCAGTCAATGAGGCAACAAAAAATCCATGGAAACCTAGTAATGGATCCCTGCAAATAAAAACTCGACAGCCTGAGACATCTCACTGCGTGTAAATTATCTTACCGGGGTGAGGGCGGGGGTATAGTTCAGCAACACAGCAGCTGCTCCACGAGCCCAAGGCTGCAATTGGATTCCTGGTTCTAAAGATAAATAAGAAACTAAATAAAATAATCTGTCCTAAAGCATATAATCCTAAAGTAATTAGAATTATTCCAAGTTCAGTGAATATTTCAGCACATTGTGAAGTCAGGAAAATGAAGCTTTACAGTCTTAACCAGAGAGAGTAGAGGGGGACAGAAAGAATATGAATGGATGTGGGAAAACTCACCTTACCACTCGGTGACTTAGAGATGCAGCTCAGCACCAGAAAGGTGCTCCCCGGAGTCCCGGGAAGCCCGGGAAGCCCGGTCCCAATATGTGAGGAAGCAGCCCCTTGATTCCTTGTTCTTCAGTCCTTTGTGTCCTTGATGAGAGGATGCAGGCAACAGTGTAGGAGGTGGAAGGCACAGGTCTGATTTATTGGGAAGCAGGTAAGGAGGAGCTACACCCCCAAGGAAGGAGGCGGTCCGTGCCGCTAAGCTTTCAGTGCTGAGTGCAAGTCTGGATATATTTTAACATGTGCAAAGGGAGCTGGAATAATTATGATGCTTATCAGCACTTTTACCTAGAAGTGAGGTTTGGAATTGCAAAATGTCTCTCTGCTTCTTTAGATGGTCAGTGTTTCCTTAAGGGCTCTGCTCCTATAAGGAATTTGAAAAATAGAATTAGAAAAAGATATTTCTTTAAACCAGGACCCAGGAGGGCAGGACAGGCTTCAAAGAAATATTTCCCTTCCTAAAACCACTGGCCGTGGGCTATGTGAGCTGGGAATAGAGTACACCTAGTTCTGGGGTGCAATGGCCAGGTGCCCTGGGGTATGCACAGGGTGTGAGCTTAAGACATCTCTGTGTGCTGTGGGTGCCTTTCAGCCTGAGACCTAATGCATGCTGTAAATGTGTGACACTTTGAATTCTTTCTGGAATTGATTGGCAGTGCGTCTGGCTCGGAAATACTCCCATTCTTCAGGTCAGCTGAAATCTAACGAGGGCCTGACAGTGCCCTGTCCCTCTGTACACTTGCATCCCTGAGAGCTGAGGAGACAGATGTCCTCATCTGCACACATTCTTCCCTCTAATTCATCCCCCTGCATGTTCAGAAACTCCATTCCCAGGATCACATCTCTGCCCTACACTGACTATAAGGGGTTTGCTGTTCTTACTTTTCCATAAACTGAGACCTGACACTGTTGAATGCAGCAGATTTTTAAAGTAGTTTCAGTAATAACTAATGCCAAGGGAGAGCTTTCATGGTGTGGATGGCAGCACACAGCACCACAGTGCTGACCACGAGGACAGGGCTCTCAGCAGTTCTGCATCGCACACTGTTGTTTCACCAGTTGCCTGGGTCCGGTAAGACAAAATACACTGGCACCCAACAATGGAAATGCATTAGATCGCTTGGAGACAGGGAGCAAGAGACATTGGAAGTGTCTTCTCTGAGAAATATCTATTGCAGACAGGAGTCTCCAAGCCTAAGTCAGTACCTAGGACTGCACAGGTAGGCAGAATTTTAGCTACAGATGCCCCCTTTGACTAGACATGTGAAATTGTAAAATTGGAATGTGATGGCCTTGTATATTTGAAGGAAAAGTAAGAAGTTGATGGGCAGACTCTGTGTACACACAGGAAAAGCTGTGTCTAAGGACAATGAGAGACAGCTCAGCCTTACGAAAAGTGGCAACAAACAGTGATGATTGCCAAGGTAGGTGTTGTTGTTGATGGTTGTCTGTTTGCTCCAGTTAGACCTTCCTGTGAGAGATGCTGGATCAAAACCCAAACTCTCCCCTTGTAAGAGGACAATTCCAATCTATGTAGAATTTCCTTCACTCCTTCAATTCTCATGGAGATCAGGCTGCCCAGCTGTGCTTCGGAGGACCCACAGCGCCATCTAGCAGCCGGTAAAACCGGGGCCCAATGACCAGCATCCTCAAAGCTGGGAAAAGAGGGAGGTTTAAGAATCAGGACTTACTGTGGTGCTTTTGAGCAAGATATTCTTTTCACATATTCCTTTCTAAAACTGAAACACAGCATACGACTGCTCCAGGGATGACACAACCAAGATTCCATGTAAAGACAGGGAAGACCAGTCTGCCCAATTTTTTCTGTCCATTCCCACATATGTACAAAGAGGAAGCTACACAGGTATCTTACCATAGACAGTTCAAGTATGTGAAGTTAGTTCAGTTGACTTTGTAATGAATCACGTTTAACCTGAGCAACTGAGGTGATATAAATTTTCTCTTCAGTCACTGGTGGACTATTCTCTGCATGGCATCCCTCAGGCTAAATGTCCCCTGTGCCAGTGATACAGAGCTGCTAGAGCAGCAAAGAGAGATCCCGTTGGGCACTGCGTTCTGCAGGGAAAGCACCGTTTCTGTGTCCAGCCTGCGCATTGAGAGGTCAGATGGTGCACACTCTGCCTGCAGGAGGCAGCTGCAAAGCCCTGGTAAACGCAGAAATGCCACAACTGCAGTCACTCCTCCACGGGGTGGCCTTTTATCAAGCTGAGATTGGCTCTGGATACCCTTAAAAAGACTCCTGGGAGTTTCGGCATGGTGGCACATGCCTGCCATCCCAGTATTTGGGAGGCTAAGACAGGAGGATCTTTGCAAGTTCAAGATGAGTCTGGGCTACACAGCGAGGCCAAGGCCAGGCTGAATTGCAGAGTGAGGCCCTGTCTCAAATAGACAAAAAAATTATCTCTATCATGCTCTTGTCCTGTGACTTTGAGGGAGACTGAGATTAAGAGCAGTAAACTAAGTGAACTGGGGGGGGGGAAATTTTAGGGCAGTCTAATGTTGGTGTGCTTGCATGGCTATTGCTGGAGTGAAAATCAAGGGGAAAAAAATGTAAGGCACAGATGAATAATTTAAAAATGCTTGAGTAAGGCCAGAAAGGAAGTCTGATAAATCAGGAGCCTGCAAAGATTGAACAGAGAGAAAGTTGGTTGTTAAAAGATTAATATTTATTAAAAGACAAGTAATTTACAAGAGGACAATGCAAAAAATACATTCCGGAAATATGAGGAAGAAATAAGTCCCTGCATTTGGGAGTTGAAAACTTACAGAGACTAAAGACTTTCCTTGGCAAAGAGAGCTCCAGTGCACCATGTTGGAAAGGGGTCCCAGGAAGAAGAAATTCCCTGTGATTCTCTTCACCGTGTGGGCTCCCAGGCCCTTGGAGGTCCATGGAGGCTACAGACAGCAGACATAGGCATCATCCACACTGTGCTTTCCTTAGGTGCCTGCGGAATGACTTGGGATTGGCAGCCTTGGGAGTCCCTGCAGCTCCAGGGGCCAACAGGACACATGGGTGGATAATGCTGTGTTCTGGTCCAAAGATGCCTGTGAACAATTTGCTCAAATTTTTACTACTGAGAGCTTTCAGGACTAGAGATTTAGTGGGTGGTTCTTGGAAAAGAGGCACTCCCTAAAGTGTGGGCTACTTCCAAGAATAAGGCAAAGGAATTCTTTACCCCAGGATTTCTAAACCATCCTGACAAACACTACAGCCCAAGAAAACTATTTTGGGAAAAATTGGCACACATGTATTTATTCTTGTGAAAATGTCTCTGATATCCAGTTGTACCAGACGCTTTTCTGGCCAGCTACACTGGATTATTACAGGAATATTGTGGGCTGCAGTGAACTTATCTACAGCAAGTGTGCTTTGTGTTAATAAAATATAGTCAGCCCTCTTTCCACAGCCTCAGGAAAGGTGGAGTGCACCAACTGTGAGTGTAAATTAGAGGAAATATTATGCATCTATTGTGTGTGCACAGACATTTGTGTTGTCATTTTCCCTACATGCCACAGTATAAGAGATTCACATATAACTTACATCATGGTAGGCATTAAAAGTAACATACAAAGAGTCTGAAGCCCTGGAAAATGTGTCTGGGCTACACATAACCACTGTGACCTTTCGCTGAGATTTCCGCATCTCTACATTGTCCTACTCGGGTGTCGTCCTAGAATCCATGAACAGCTGCTGGCAGCTCTTTTCCGTTTAACATGTAATACCTCTTTCATTAAATGTGCACAGGGAGTGAGACATTATAGGCGGCCATCAGAAATGCAAGTACCCGCCTTCACGCCCTGCTGTGACAGAGCACTCCACCTCAGATAGTGCTGACGTTCTGTGGTGCAAAACCTCAAAATGTCAGCACAAATGTTCCTTGCAGTTAATACCACTGTCACTGTCACCTTTGATGGCCAAAGGCCCAGTTACAAATAGAGAACCATTATGTGCAAGAAAAGTCTAACAGTGCCTCAAATTTTTCAATTTTTATTGTCACAGGGGTATCGGGACCCCAAAACACTGTCATGTGGGTGTGGATGGCAGTATCTAAGCAGCTCATAAAAGGTTGCATTCCACCCCTGCTTTTTTCTAACAGACAGACGATGTTTACTTTGTCCAGGTTGAACCTGAACAAGTAAGCTCAAGGGATTCTTCTGCCTTGGCCTCTCAAGGATGTACATTTACCAGTAATTGACCCTGTGGCTAGTACCTCCTTACACTGATAGATATTATCCTCCTATTCGCCTCTGGTGTGGACTGGGTGTCCTTGGTTCCACTGCTAAGTATACCATTTGATCTGAGCAACTAGGGTTTGCAGTCTCCTTCTATCAAATAAACACATGAGCCATGATGCTTAATAGTTCTCTGGTCTTCTTCTATAAGTGTCCTTACGGTACCATGTATTCCTATCTGTGAGAGCCAAAATTGCACACTTTGGTTCCACATCTAGTCTTGGGGACTGTGAGTGTATTCACTTCCCATGCTATCACACCCCAACAATAAACAGCAGGTACAATCTCAGAGACCAGGATCTGTCTGCCTCAGTCAATGGACAAGAAGCCAAGTCCTCATAGAGTGGGAAACAAACCCCTTACTTTCATGGTCCATTTTTCTTTATGCCATGAATGAAAAGGTTCAGTCAAGAAACAGAAGCCACAAAGAAACACAAGTGTCATTTATTATAAAGCATATAAAGTGAGAATTATATCATCCCACAAACACGAGGGCACTGAGTGCAGGTTGTGATACATTTTCTTCTATGGACAGGTTATTCCTGGTTATGGAACTAGGATAGTTATGCTGCTTATCAAAGTTTATACTTGAACTTTACGTGGACATTGCAACATGCACTTCTCTTCCTTTTAGTTGGTTGGTGTTTCCTTAGAGGCCTTAACCATGTGAGGAATTTACAAAAGAAAATGTGGGAAAGATAATTCTGAATCTAAATGCATTTCCATCCCAGTGCAGGAGGATCTTTAAAGAACATTCTCTCCTGATATCATTACTCCAATAATATCAGAATGAACCTGCACAATGTGAGCCCTTAAAATGTCTTTGTGCTCTGTGAGGTCACTTTAGGGTAAGACCCAAAAATGATTATAAATGTATCAGATCTGGAATGTTTCTCAAAATGAACTGGCAATGCAGGCTACTTTGGACCCTCCACCAATCCCACACGCCTACTATCTAACTGCCTATGATTCTCCTCTCAAGAGTTAGGACCCTAAAACCAATTCAGGTATTGGGGCGCCGAGTCTTTCGGGCTGCTTCCTGCTGAGCGTGGACGTCGAGGGGAAGGAGTTAGGGTCCACACTCTTCTTCAATTTCAAGTCCAGGAGGTGGGACTTGGTATCCAATAGGTATGACTGGGTGAACATGTAAAAGAAGCATCCGCATGTAGAGAAACCGAAAATGAGAAGAGATAAAGGTTAGAACTACCTCTGCTAAAAATGATCCCACTAAAAGAAGTTTAAGAATACCTGCAAGAGTTATTAACCACTTCCAGGCAGATGTCTTAGAGAGGTAACCCCAGAGAATCTCCTCAGAGTTGGTCAGATCTGCTCTCACACGCTTGTACTTAGGCATGTATACACAGCACTCGTTCCTGACAATGGCACACTTCCCACCTTTTGCTGCTTTCAAAGCATCCCGTGCCATCTGACGTTGGAGTGCTGCCTTCCTCATAAGGTGGGCTTCAAGGCTTGCCAAAGAGATCCTTTTGGCTGTGTGATTAAGGGATTTATCAAGATACTGAGCCAGAGAGTCTATGTGCCAAACAACACCCATTAATCCCACAGAATGAGCAGAATTAGAGGACAAACCCTTATGGTGTTGGAACCTGCTGAGGGCCCTTCTGTGAGGTGACACAGAGAGGTTGGCAGGTAGGTGCAGAGCTTTTGTCCACCGCCATTGCATCCAAGGAAAACCCAAAGTGCATCGGCCAATCCAGCCAGGGGGCAGCCAGGGCCATAGGTTGGTACCACAAAGCCACTGGGTGCCATTAGGAGCAGCCCAACGGACTCCAGGTCTTGAGGACCAATCAGTAGCAAACCAGTCCTCTGCCCCTAAAACAATAGTGTGCTGGCACCATTCTGAGGGGATCCAGCCCACGAATTTAGAAGCTGTGGACCAGGAAGAATGCGAGGGTTTGTGCTGTTCCCAGCAGAGAGGAGCCACCTGGCTAAGGCGCCCCACAGAGGGGGTGAGCCACAGCTGTCCATCCCATATTTGAAAATAGCCATCTTTGTAACGATGATAGTTTTCGCTGATCACACGGAGGGTCGTACCCTTGGAAAGAAAAGACTTAGAAAATCTTTTAATGATGTCAACAGTTTCATCTTGAGAAAGCTTTTTCCCATGCCCCTCCTGATTCAAGGTCAAATTGATGGGCCACTGGGATACATTTGAACGCCTGGCTCTACGTAATACCATAGACTCAGCTTGTGCCTCATGGATATAGCACTGTAGCTTCTCCCAGTCATTGCCCTGAAGTGGTGAGACCCACCATGGCAGT
>PVLA01012759.1:0-41801 GCA_004027455.1 Hydrochoerus hydrochaeris | reverse complement strand
TGTGCACACACCATGTGATTGAGTTTCCAGTTTGTAGACTCTCACTATAATTCTGTTTTTTGCTTCTAATTTGTACCCTTGTGCTTCCTGCCTGTCAGTATGTTTATCAATGACTTGTATTTAGTATATATTATACAACAGTTATGCTGCTTCTGATAATATTTTATTCATAAATATTTGTTTCAATTGGGTCAGTGCTTATTAGTAACTATATAGAAGGTGGCACTAACTTTCAGTGTTTTACTAGCTCCTTTTAAAAATTCAGCTGAATTTAGAATGAGATTTTCTTTTATAGTATACTTGAATACACTTCCAAGAGATCAAGTATAGAGTGAGAAATCTTAAGCAATCAAGGATAATGGTAATAGCATGTGTCTAACTTACCATGCTGTATACAATGAGTCTCCTTTCAGCTGTATGATTATCCTGTTCTTTCTCTGTGCTTTCTCATTGCCAATTTAACTTTGACTAATTTTCCTTAAACTAACTCCCTTTTGCTATGGTAAAATGTTTCCTGGTCTTGTTTTTATAAATATGAATCAATTTCTCTTCTTAAAGTCATCTTAAATTTCTACCTTTGTTTCTTCCAGGCAAAAATTTTTTTTTTTTCCTGGTACAGATCTATTTTTCTCATATTTTGCTTCATCTCAACGTAGTATTTTAAATGTCATTTTCTAGCAGTTTCGGTGTACAAATTAAGTTGTACCATATGTGTGGACCCAAGATTCCATCTATATAATGAAGATCACAGACATCCACCCCTTCAAAAGCTGCTTTGTGAATCTTTTCAGTTTTTCTCTCTTAACCTATCTCTTGACTCTCAGGCAACCACTGGACCTAGATTCTGTTGCTCACATTAATTCAGATTTATTAGAATTTTATGTGAAATAGAATTATCCATTCTGAATTACTTTTGTTTGACCTTTTTTTCTCCATATAGTTACTTGGATAACTATGTTGTAGCAGCATATCCATAATTTATACCTTTTTACTATAAATATATCACTTTGTTTCTTTCAATCTATTCATGACTTGGTGAACTTTCCCTCTACCTTTAGATTATCACAAATATAACCACTATTAATGTAAGTAATTCTTTGTATGGATATATACATTAAATTTCTTTTGGATATAATATAGGAGAGGCATGAAAAATAAATGATAAGTCTTTATTTCACATTAAAAAAACCTGCTAAATTATTTTCACAAATGATTTCCAAAGGAAGTGAATGACAAATCTAGTTGTTCCCGTACTAAACAATCTTGGTGTGGTAAATTTTTAAAATTTTCCCATTGTAACATGAATGTAGTAATGTTTTATGCTGATTTAAATTTTCATATTCTTAATGAAAGTGATATTTACAACTTTCATGTGCTTATTTCATGTGCTTATTTTTTATGAAACATATACTTATTTTTTGTCTAATTTTTTAGAAGAGTTATATCCCTTTTTATTAAATTTTTATTTCTATTGGTACATGTTTGCAATGTGTGATGACTAGATTTCTCTTGGAGAATTAATATATATGTACATAACACATCTGAATTTTTTTCACTCCTTTTCTCTTCCTTCCTGCTTCACACCTCTATTTCTTGGTTCTTGCTATATTCTTCTCATATTTTTTGAGGATTCATTTTATATTTGAAAAGCAAATCATAATTAAATGATTTCGAGTATTTTCTTCCAGTCTATATTTGATATTTGGCTCTCTTTTGGTTTTTCAAAGTCTAAATATATTTAAGTTGGATGAAGTCAAATTTATCAATTTATTTTTTCATGGGTCATATTTATGTTACATATTTTAGTTCTTTGGCTAATCCAAGTCACAAATATTTTTGCTACATTTACACCTCAAAATTGCATAATTTTAAGCTTTGTATGTACTTTGGTGATCCACTTTGCATTTGTTTTTATATGTGGTTTGGATTTAAGTTCATTCTTTTTATGTATGAATTTTCAATTGTTTCAAAGTATTTGCTAAAAGTATATTTTTCCCATTCAAGTGTCTTCATCCTGTTATGATTGGAATCAATACATTTCACAAAATACTCTTTGTTTTAAAAGCATGGTGACCAGCTAATGTGTTTTCGGGAACCTATTGGACCATGAAGACTCTAAATTCACAAGTGGATTCATCCATTAGCTGAGTAAGATGTTAGAAGGCAGGGCCTAATTGAGGAAGATGGATGTTCTTTTGAAGTGCAAATCCTGTCCATGACCCCTTTCTCTCAGCCTCTTGTTCTCTTTCTCTCTTTTAAGCAAGCATAAGTTGAGGAACTCTGTTCTACCAGACCAATCCATCATGATCTTCTGTCCTGCCACAGGTACACAAGAATGGAACCATACTGACCATGTACTGCAACCTCTCAAACCATGAGTCAGGTATTTTATTACAGTGACATACAGCTGACTAATACAGCTCTTGTTTCAAAATTAAATTTTCCATGTATATATAAGTGTGTTTTTGGAGTCTCTTCTGCTCCACTGAAATATTTGTATATCTTTATACCAGTAATATGCTATCCTGAAAACTGTAGTTCTAATACGATGTTTTGAAATCAAATGTTGATCTTTCAACCTAGGTCTTTTTTGAAACTTGCCTTGCATATTCTATGCCATTCATAATTATACAGTGGTTTTACAATCAGTTTGTTAGTTTTTATGTAAAAAAGAAAACTGTTGGAATTTTTACTGTGATTTTATTGACTTTGTATACTAATCTAGTTGAAACTGATATTTGAACAATATTTTTGTAACAAATCAACACTGTATATGTGTACACTTCTATTTCCATTTTCTTTAATTTCTACCAGGAATGCTTATAGTATCAATGTATAGGAATTGCATACTTTGTCCTTAATTTTTTCTAAATTTTTATTATAAATGGTATTACTTTTACAATCTAAACTTCTCTTTGTTTTTAATATCTAAAATTTCAACTGATTTTTTGTATATTAATTCATATTCCTCAGTGTTGCTAGACTGACTTACTGGTTCTAGTACTTACCATATTTTCTATGAGTAAATGTAGTTCTAATCAATTCTCTCCCATCTGAATTCCTTTACCATTGCCTGGATCATGAAATTAAGGCAAATATATTTTATCTTTCACCATTAAGTATGATGAAAACTGTGGGTTTCTTCCAGAATTTGCATTTACATTCTCCAGGTGGGTATTTATACTCAATTCATGAAGTTGTTTATTTGGTTTTAACATTGGAATAATTATGACTTAATGTAATAAATTGGTAAATATACACACTTCTTAAATTGTCTGTTGGAATTTGTCTTGGTTGCTTTTCTCTTGCTGCTGAGACAAAATGCTTAACATCAAAAAATTAAGGAACAAAAGATAGATTTAGCTTACAGTTTGTGGAGGTTTCAGTCCATAATCAGCAGGTTTCAAGTCAGGGTGTCATGGCACAGGGGCAACAATTCAAGGCAGCAGCCAGCAAAAGCAGCCAGAGCAAAAGAGTTAGTCTCTTTTCTCCTTTATATCATACACAGGCCACCCCCGCCCCAGGACCTGTGTAGCATTCACAAAATCTCCTTGCTCTCCTCTTGCACAGGATCAGGATATTTACAAAGTAATAACCCTAGCTTCCTGCTGAGTCTTTTAGGTAAATTTCTAAACTTCTCAAATTGACGCAATGTATCAACCATAGGAGAATTTTTTTTCCTGAAAAGTTTTCTAGAATTCATTAGTCAAGCCAAACAGAACTGAAAATTTCTTTGTTGGAAAGTTTTGATCTATTGATTGAATTTCCAGTATTTGTAACTTTATTATATATTTCTTCTTAAGTAAGCTTTAACAGTTTGTGGTTTTCAAAGAACTTATCATTTCACCTAAGCTTTCAAAATAATTTGACTGTTGTTCACACTAATTGCTTTTTATTCTTAGAATATATGTAGAATTTGTATCTATTTTACTTCTGTAATTTTTGATTTTGCTAGTTTTATCATTATTTTTGTGATTCAAAAAACATAATAAATTTGTCAAAGTTTTAAAATATAGTGGTTTACCTCAATACCAGGGGATGTATTTCAGATTCTCAGTGATTGCTTGAAGTTTAAGACGTAGCTAACCTTATATAATACAAGCATTTGGTAAAATTTTGTTTTGCTTTCAAACCTACATTGGGTGATAAACATGACTGTGGCCATCTTTCCTGCACAAACACAAATATGGTCAACTTTTTCAAAATCATGGAAAAACTAAGTTCATGAACAAAGGTACTGCTGTATATACACAGTCCTCCCAAAAATATATACACACTTTTGGAAAAGAAAAATAGTATGTGTTTGGAAACTAACGGCCATCACTTTGAGCATCTCTTATAATTGTAGTATGTGTTTGGAAACTAATGGCCATCACTTTGAGCATCTCTTATAATTGTGGAGGCCAAAGGTGACTTGTATTAATCTCATGATTCCTCAATAAATGTAATACTGAAATAGTTATATAAGTTTTTATTTTCCTAATGTGTACACATATTTCTTGGTTGACTTGGCATATATGCTAAATTATTATTTGTTCTACCATAGATCTTAGCAATCTCAGAATAGTATTACTTTTTCTTTTATGTCAAGAACTTCCATCTTTACATTTAAAGAAGCATGTTATTGCTTCTTTTTTCTAAATATCCAAATTACCAGTGCCAGTATTCTTGTGCTTTATTATGTAAAATAAAGATTACTTGGTTATAAGTATTGGGATGTCAGGACAGTGGTTCTGATAATAAGATAGCTATGAAGTATCAATGCATGAGTAATATAATATCTATGGTGTACTCTGGACAAAGACATGATTTATTTGTCATGTGTGAGAGACCAGTATGGTGAAAGATTTCATCATGATATTCAGAGTGGTACACTATTTCAACTTAGGAATTTCGGTTTCTGGGGTTTTTATTTAATATTTTCAGATTGTAGTTGGCAGTAGGTAACTGATTTTTTTTTCTTGTTTTCACTGATTTATGTTCTGATCTTTATTATATGCTGTCTTTATACTTGAGGTTTAATTTACTCTTTATTTTTTAATTCTTAAGATAGCAGCCAAGTTTTATGACTTAAAAATATTTGCATTAAATTAAAAATGATCCAAAATCAAAATACTACTTCGCTTTTATTTTCTTTACAGAATTCAAGAATACCAGAGCAATTAAGTGTAATTTAAAGATTATGACCATTATATGATTTTGTAATCAACACTTGGGAGTTCTCTGGCCTTCTTTTGCATTTCCTCCCTTTTGAACTTCTCCTAATTTCTCTTTTGGATTCCAAATGCTTTTAGCAAAGATGTTTTAAAAGTCATCTTTGTGATTTATATGACCTAAATTAATTAAACCAGGGCATTTCAACCACAACGAACAGTGTGATAATTAAGCATGAGCTACTCATATTGAATCCTAAACTCTTTCTATAATTACTGAGGAAAAACATGTTTTTCTTTTCTGGAGTAATGTATGCAGATACATAGTTGGAAATTCCTTAACCCTTGTTTATATAAGAAAGTCAACCTTATAATGAATCTAAGATGAAGAAAATTTGGAAGGGACAATAAATTTGCAGGT
Source organism: Hydrochoerus hydrochaeris (assembly GCA_004027455.1). Taxonomy (NCBI): domain Eukaryota; kingdom Metazoa; phylum Chordata; class Mammalia; order Rodentia; family Hydrochaeridae; genus Hydrochoerus; species Hydrochoerus hydrochaeris. The sequence continues at coordinate 36,227 of PVLA01012759.1, read as the reverse complement.
AACAGAGCTACATCTTGGAGCAACTATATCAAAAGTTTGCCTTTCTTCTGAACTTTTAGTATAGTATAAGTTAGTAAAGAGTTATATTGCTTAATCCAGTGAAGTGCCAGCTGTGTTACTTGCAACAGAAGTATGAGGAATTGTTACATTATAATTTGCATAAGTAGCTTTAATTTTATGGAATATATACATGAAAACTGTGTGCATACTTTGTGCAAGGAAAGTAACGAACTTTAGTAAATCCTTGGCAGTTTGTGAGCCATTTATTGATTTAGTTCTCAATGTTACTATTCAAATTTATCTTGCATTATGTGTACTGCACTTGGCTGAGCAGCAGCTGAAGGGTAGGTCTTCTTTTCTTCCTGTCCATGAGTATAGAACATCAAATAGAGGCTGCCTAGGGGTATCAAGACCTAATCTCAAGAGACTGAAACAATTGGAAAAAGGGTCTTTCTAGACATACTTAAGAATCTTGGGATGAGATGATTACCTTGCTTCATTTGGATGGACCCTAAAAGCCATTACATAAGTGTTTGCAAGAGGGAGAAAACTGGAGTTTTGAGAGACACACAGAAGGATAGACAGTGATTAGATGAGGCAGAGATTGACATGATGCTGCTCAAAGCCAGCCACCACCAGGAGATGGAAGAAGTTAGGGAGAAAATCTCCCTTTGAGCTTTCAGAGCTAGTGCAGCCCTGCCGACACCTTGGTTTTGTGTGTCTGAATTCCAGGACTATGAAGCAATATATTTCTGCTGTTTAAGCTGGCATAATTTGGTAATTTGTTATAGACAGCAGGCTCAGATAACTAATCCAATGAGTTTTGTACTCAGAAACATGGAATGGGCTTGGTCAATTGAATGGTTTGACCTAGGACTTTGATGATTTGATGAGTGATTCAAAGACAGAGAAACAGAAAAAATTCATGGAAATAGAACAGAATGTATAATGCTGAAACTGTACCAGTATGAAGTGGTGACATGTCCTATGGAGACTCCACTGTCTTGTGCTAACATTCTGACTATGCTGCTCCACTAGCTATGATTCATATTTAGAGTATCCCAAGTTAGCTTACGTCCATTTCCAAACCTGTCTGTCTAGATTCTGATAGATTTTGCAATACATGCTATTTCTTTTTTCAAATCAATTCCACCCATGAAACCATAGTTAATTTTTGTTACAAATACAAGTTTGTAACTAACTCAGACAATTTGAAAATATTATGCAGGTTTAAAGAGCAAAAGAAGAAAAATAATAGTTTATTACACAAGTCTGTTTTCTTCTTTGGAATAATAAACACAAAATATTTCAGAGTAAACAATACTTAGTACTTCTCTCTTGAATTTCTCAGAAGTCTATATTAAAAAGAAATTACTTTTTACTTTTGTTACAATAAAGTAATCACCAAAAACTTCCAATAAATAAAGCCAACATCAGAGTTCCTATTGAACTAATGATTTGAGTTCAATTTTCAGCTGAATCTGACAATCATACTTAACTCTTTAATATTCTTTACAGTGATTTATCTTACTCTTTAGTCCACTTTTCTCTGTACTCAAGAGACAAGACCTGTGTCACTATATATCACTTTTAGACCCTTTCCCTGAAAAAAGCAAGACAAAGAAAGAGAAAGGATGAGAAAAAAAGAGCACATTATAGGTCACATTCAGAGATGTCTCTTTTATGTTCTCATGTAGCTAAATATGTTTACTGAGGTTTAATATGCTTTAGGAAAACAAAGAACTTTGCAGTGATTAATTTAAAAAGTTTTAGATTTACACAAGACATTTTTCAAAGAATTTTATACATTGAAGAAATGTTCAGAGACTAAATAAACAGAATGGACATTAACGTTAGCATAATCCAAATGATCCTGGACCTGATTTTTGGTTTAGTGTTTAGCTTCTGTTAAGTTTTATTTATAACAGGATCTATACTAATCATTAGTATACTAATCTATACTAATGTCTCCTCTAGAGAGACAGAGCCAGTAGGAGAAAGACAGAAAAAAGAGATAAGAGGGGATTTAGCTGAATTAGCTCTAGAAATTATGGGAACTGAGAGCTCCATAATAGATCTGCTGAAAGCTAGAGGCTCTGGGATATCAGGAACATTGCTTAGAGAAGATCAACATCAAAGGCCTGGAAACCCAGGGGAATCATTGGTGTCAAGTCCAGAAATCCAAAGGCTGAAGAAAATAGAGTTCTGATGAAAGCAGGAGAAGACTATATCCCTGCTGCAGGATGGAGGTAAGAGCGTGAGTCATTGTTTGTTTCATCTGGGTCCCCAGAACATTGGATAGTACATGCTCATATTGCTGGTGGATCCTTCCCAATGAATCTGCTCAGACTTATACGCAAACATACTATGGAAATACCTTCACAGTTATACACAATAACAGTGTATTTCTAGTTTTCTAAGTATTCCTATACCTGATCAAGTTAGAAGACCCATTCTCTGGAGGAAAAGCATTAAAAATATCAGTTAATTGATTGAAAGATTATTGCTTTGGTAATGCAACATTTTTTCACCAATTGCTTATACTTTTAAGTAGGAATAACTTAGGATGAAAGGTTAGTTTCTTTTTCCTGTTAAAAGGAATTCAGAGAGAGATAATTATAGTTTCATATGCCCTTTGTCCTTCTACTCAAGTAGGTTGCACTTGTGTGATAGAAGGAAAGTAAACAGATATCTAGAAGAGTAAATATATGACAGTCCAGGACACTGATGCCACAAATATGTGCTTTTTGCCTTCATCTCTACAGTCCTCTTTGAAGGTCGAAGAACAGTCATTTTGCTCATGAAGAGAAAAACATTACATGTCATGTGGCCTTAATATTCAGCATGATAAAATCAATGGAATATAATCACTATTTTTCTGTTAAAAAGGGAAAAAATCTGTCACTCTGGGGTGTTGGGCCAGCAACTCATCCTTTATTAGTTGCTGTTATCAAAGTTATCTCAAAACAAAACATCTGCAATGTCATTATTCTCTAGTGCCATGCTTCTTTATTTTTAATGTAACCATCATTTCTTGAAGTTATTAGGGTGTGTTGGGAGTTAGTACCTTTGAAAAAATTAAATAATAGAAATTCAATTAGCTATATAATCTATATTTATTTGCCTCTTGAGGGAAAGTCAGGTAGATGAATCTCTCTTGAAGCTCTTCTAAAATGAAGGTATGATCACTATGCAGATATAATAAGGTCATACTTTGCATTTTTAAAGAATTTTTGCTTTTTAAAAATAGGATAGAAATTTCAGAGAAAAATAAATTTTATAGCTTTCATAATGGAAAATCAGTCAGGTGTTACACTATCCTGAAAGCTATACATTCCATAGCAGAAATGATTACTAGGGTGTAAGCTTTCTGGTATCTACTTCTATTTTTTATGTATGACTCAAGACTTCACAAAAACACACTGCAGAATTGGTTTAGACAAAAATAATTTATTTAGTGCATATAAATACCACAAATCTGCAGTTGACTCAGATGTAGGAATGCTGACTCAGAAGTAGGAACTAAATGTTTGTGTCTTCACAAGTTGTTATGTTGAAACTGTAATCCCTAATATGTTGTCATGGAGATGAGGCTTCTGAGTGGTATAAAAATGAATATCTTGTGATGGGATTAGAGCCCTTATGAGAGGAGACATGGAGTGTCTTAGTTCTCTATCACATGAGGATGCAATAGGAACACAGCTCTCTCTGAACCAGGATTCAATTTCTCATCAAATTTTGGAACTGCTGGCACCTTCATTGTGGATTTCTCAGCCTCCAGAAACATGAGAAATATGTTTGTCATTTTAACCACCAAGCCTATGTATATTGTGTTATGGGTGCTCAAACTAAGATGCCCACATCTAGATAAAAACAACAGTTTCAAGGAAAGAAGAGAACTAGTCCTACCCTGACTGTTGCTAGTTACAGAACACAGGGCAGTGCGTCATTTTGAATTCAGAGTTCTAATTTGCTGATCAGATTATGTGACCTCTAAGACTTTTCCCAAACCATGTTACTTATTCTGCAGTACAAATTTCCACCATCCTCTGTGTCTTTCCTTATCCGTGTGGGAATTTCTCCATCACACATGAGCTGATAAGGTGAAATTCTTGGTGAATGATTCAGTTTTGTAGTTAAAATACAGCCAAATCATCCAACAGTGCTTGGTACCCAATGCCACTTCCTAACAGCCCCTGACAAAGACCTGTCCCTGTGACACTACCCCACATGTCTTAGTCAAGTGGGCATAGTTTTCCTTCATACCATATTTAAGTGGCATGATTTTGACAGACAAAATGTAAATATTTATTTACTTTGAATGTTTGCTTAGGATGAATAAGCATACATTCCGTAAACACACATACGGCTATGTATACAAGTGTATTTTCATGTAAATGTATGACAGTACTATGGTGAATAAGAAAATATATCCATCTTCAGGTACTAGTGGAATCAGAATAAGTTTTTGTGTATGTTTCTTTCTTTCTTTCTTTTTTTTTTTTGGTACTGGGGAATTGAACTCACTACCTCGCACTTGCCGTGCAGACGCTTAAGCCACTGAGCTAAATCCCCAGCTGTATGTTTCTTAAATACAAAATTCTAAGAATTATGAATCCTATTAACTTACAATGTGAATAGTCACATGAGAATTTGGCAACTCTTGATTTTAACATAAGTCCCTGTACAGAAAATGGTTTGGAGCTGGACTTCTTATCACACTAACTTTCTTAAGAAATCATGAGATTAGGGCTGTCAGTGGTAATCAGATAAGAGACATTCATGATTGGTAGTGATTTAGTGAGTTATATTGTCATGAAAATATCTTTACTTTTTACCAGAGGATCACACCTGCAGCAAGTCACCTTGAGAAGTTCCAGGTGCTGTGACAGGTTTCTGGAGAATATATTTTGGGGCAAGGGGATTTTCATTGCCACTCTAATCATACCTTTGGCTTTGGGTATTATTTGCTCTGCCTACTCATTTTTGTCCTGAAGTTCCTTTGATTATTAGGAATCTTCATGCTTGAAAAGCTAGCTCTGCTACTCCAGAGAGTGAGGGAGGGAAACAGCACATTTTGCAAATTTCAGTGCTTGTGAAAAGAATAATGAAAAGAAGGTGGTGCTGCTTCAGAAGGCAGGGTACAGATGGAACAAAAGGTTAACTGAAATTTCTGCTGAAAATAGAAAGTAAAAACAGTAATGATGATCCGTACAAGAGCCCAAAACACAGCAAAGTGAAGTTATTCACTTTGAATCAGCAGCTTTAAAAAAAATCCTCTGGTTGTTCAAAGGATTTTATTTTAAACATTGGCACTCAGTAAGCATGTCTGACAACTGGATCATTGTGTCTCTTTTACCAATTGTCAGCAAGTCTTCCTTTGGATCAGCTGAAGAACTGCAGTGTTCTAAGGTAGTTTCTTTGAGGACAAATGATCCAACTTTCCCCCATGTTTGCTTCAAAATAACTCAAAGCTGAGCTTCACACTCAGTGGCTTTCCTTTATTGCATGTCAGTTGCTGCTTCCACTTCCCCTTACATTAGAAATGGTAGTATCCTTGCTTTTAGATATCTGTCATTTGTCTTCCCGGTACCTCACCCTAGAAAAAGATTATCTTCACAAAGGTTGCATTACTGTTAAAATGAAGCTGCTTTCATTAGAGACTTCTTAGGAATGTACAAATGGTGTATGCACAGGAATGTGACTGAAATATAAGGAACCTCCTGAGCATTTCATATGTGAGGCTTTGAATAGGAGCAGAGCAATCTGACAAGACCAGCTACACTTATTCCTTGTCAAACTTTAACCCCAGATTGCACTCATTCATGAATAGCTTCAGATCTGCTTGAACTAGCAAAAAGCTCTGCTTGTTAGAAAGATAGTGATCCCTTTTCCAACACCTACAAGTGCAAAAGAGTTATATTAAATCTAACAATTAGTGCTTGACAGAGCCTCTTTTCTGCTACACACAGAATCTTTAAAACCATGTTGAAAAGTCATACTTTCTCTGTGTCATGCCCTCAGTCTGACTGTGGGAGTTTAAGAATCTCTTGTGTTCTCTGAGAATGGAGAGACAGAGTGAAGCATTATTCATGCTTGTTGACTCTTTTCTATATCATTCTAAATGTTTATTATTAATACAATATTCTATTTGAAGGTCATTCTATTCACATACTCATAAGCAAATAATGCCTTATGTCTACATGAGACTGAATATAAACAATTTGTTTTACATGTGTGATGGACATTTTAAACAGAACACACCATCACCATCACAGTCTGATGCTATGGATATTAAAATCACTGTGTGCATAATGAATTTCTTGTTTAGGAAGGTAATGTCTTTTGAATGGCAGATAGTGCTAGTCTTTTATTTTTTAATCAATATAAATCACTCCTGATTTTTTGTTGTGTATATGACAATGACCAAAGACTACTCTTTCTACTTTTCTTTGGAATTATAGCTAAGTTTTAGATAACATGATATAAGTATCTTTCTATCTATCTATCTATCTATCTATCTATCTATCTATCTATCTATCTATCTTAAAAGCAGTTTCCAAAGAATGTCCTTAATGGGAAGAGTTATTGCTTTGTTTTTCTCTCTATTCTTCTCTCTGCTTGCTCCAAAGGGGTCTCATGGTAGAAATCTGAGCACTGTACACAGTGATGACAGCATGATTGAAGAATGAGACAGGAGAAACCTAGCTTTGATAAGATCAACTTTGCATAAGACAATAGATATTTTATGAGTTTTTGCAAAATTGTTTTTTAACAGTCACAGGATTTTAATTAGAATTTAGTATCATGTAAATGTAATCTAGGTATCGGTTAGAGTAAAAAATGTACAAATTTAGTATCTTTGCTATGTGTGAATATTGTAGATCTGTGTACTTTGTTTACTCATGTTTAAAGTGCTTGAAGTACTAAGGATTTTATTGTATATTTCAAGAACTAATTTTTATGTAAGTAAAAATGGTTCACAATATAACTCTTTATAGAGATGTGAAAGAGATATTAAATCTGTTTTTCAAATCTCACTGCAAGTTGTAAGAAAAATAAGGAACCAGGATAAGAAATGGAATTGTTAAACTTGATTTCCTCTCCTATCATCAATCTGTCTTATTCACTTCTTTCCAATGGATTCTTTTAGTAAACCTTCCATTTCCTTCAAGCAGCTGGTAGTAGTCTTATCTCCTAATGATATACACCACATTAAAAAATGCTACTAATCTAAAAATTCTACTCTGTGAAGATAAGCATATGGTTTAGAAGATGAAAAATGCTGACAGTATGATTACATTCCTGTGTACTTGTATAATACATAATCATTAAGCCATTCATCACTCTTTCTTTGAATTTAATTTTAGGAATGGATAAAGGGAAGATGAGGTAAGCAGAGAACTAGTTAACTTTTACTTTTTCAGATAATGATTTTCCTCCTGATATTCTACAAGTTTTTTTTTTAAAGATGATTATGAAGAAAGTTAGAGATTTGTTAGTTATAGTCATGCTTATCTCTGGATTTTAAAGTACTCAGGTTTAGAAATCTTTCTCTCTTCAAAGATTGTTTTTCTTTTTTTCTCTTAGTAACTCATGGGAAGGAATTAAATCTGAACCAAAATCCCAGTCATGCCCCTCATTAACGATGCTATGATCAAGAAACTTACAAAAAGTTTTCATCTGTTAAACTCTAATAGTAATCCCTGTGTTAAGGATTGTGCATGATAATTGCATAAAATGGTACTTGTTAAATCCTTTACATCAGAATAGAGGGTTCTCATTTTAATCTGAAAAGGGCCATCTATGACAAACCAACAGCCATAATAATTCTTACTGAGGCAGTGTGTGGTGTCATCTGCCTGTAATCCCAGCATTTGGGAGGTGGAGGCAGGGGAATTATTGAGAGTTCAAGGCTAGTCTGAGCTACAAAGTGATTTCAAGACCAGCCTGAACTGTATAGTGAACCCCATTTCTCTCTCTCTTTCTTTTTCTCTTTCTCTCTCTATCTCTCTATCTCTCACACACACAAATCTTTCAACTGATGAGAAGTTGAAAAATGTCTCTCTTAAATCAGGGACAAGATAGGGATGTCTGCTACCACCACTTTTGTTCAACATAGTTCTCAAAACACTAGTTATAGCAATTAGATAAGAGAAAGAAATAAAAAAAATATGGATAGGGAAAGAAAAAGTTAAATTATCATTGTTCATAAAAGACACGATCTTATATATGACTCTAAAAACTCCATTAAAAGACTCCTTGAACTAAACCAAATTCAGTAATATATGAGGTTACAAAGTCAACACTCATAAATCAATAGCATTCCTGTACACCAATAACAAACTCACTGAGAGGGAAATTAGGGAAACAATGCCTTTCACAATAGTACCAGGAAAAATGAAATACTTAAGAATTACCCTAACCAAGGAAATGAAAGAACTTTGCAATGAAAACTAAAGTATTTTGAAAAAACAGATTAATGAGGATATCAGAAAATGGAAAAATATCCCCTGTTCCTGGATAGGCAGAACCAATATAGTTGAAATGGCCATACTCCAAGCCTCTCAAAGATTTAATGAAATTCTAATCAAAATGCCAATAACATTTCTCACAGACAGGAGAAAGCAACTCTATCACTCATTTGGAATCAGAAGAGACCTAACATAGTGAAAGCAATTCTGGGCAACAAAGGAAAGGCAGGGAAATCACAATCTTGAACTTCAAGTTATAATCAAAGCTATAGTTATACATTTATCATATGAACAAGTACAATAAATGTCTTAATGTCACTAAATACACAGAAAAATATTCAACATCACAGCTCTTTGAGAAATGCAAATTAATTCCGGAAAGAATGCTAACATGAAGAAATCAACCAAGCTGGCGAGGCTTGGAGAAAAATGCACCTTCTTCACTGTTGGTGGGAGTGTAAGCTAATAGAGATACATCAAAAAACTGAAAATAGAAATTCCATTTGAGTCGGATATTCCCTTTTTGGCTATCTTCCCAAGAGTTAAAATCAGCATATTACAGTGATATATGCATATCCATATTTATAGCAGCAGTCTTGGAATTAGCTCATGGGCCCATCAACAATGAATGAACAAATAGAATATGGTACCTCTACACAATGGAGTACTACCCTGCCATTAAGACAGACAAACTTGAGTCACATGTAGTAAATGGATTTACGTTGAGACCATAATGCTAATGAAGTAAATCAGGCACATAAGCTTATACGTCATATATTCTCTTATATGATAAAATTAATGTTTCTCTTATATGATAAATTTAATAGATGGTGGAGAAAGAGCAAAGACAAAGAAAAAAATTATATTTTAAGTGGTTTCTATTGTTCTCTGAAGTGGTGTGAGACCTCATGTTGCAGGATTTACATTTCCTTAGATATGTGACAGTCTTTATTGTAGTTTTTGGCATGGTCTAATTTGAAAACCAATAAAAGCCAAAAATAGGAAAATCTCTGAAGATAGAGACTATCACAGTGGTTAGATTTAGTGGGGAGGGAGTAGGAGATGATAGCTAGTAAGCAGAATGATTGACTTGGGATAACAAAAGTAACCTAAGTTTGACTGTGGTTATAGTTGTACATCTCTACTGTAACAATTCAGTGTTACATTTAAGTTTGTGAATTTTGTTGCACGCAAATTTTTAGTTCAGTAAAGTATTTTTTATCTGTTAGTATATTTTATTAAAAAATATCCTGTGCACAAATCCTGGCACATTGTGAGTGCTCAGTGATTTTTTTTCACCCGTGTGTTTAATAAGCAGTAGAAATTACAAGAAATAAATAACAGGAGTGAATGCTTGGTATAATTAAATGTCTTAATGTCATAACAAAAAATTGTTATGTTTTTCATTCAAGAGAGAAAAAAGTATGGATTTGGAAGAAACTATCTAAGTGTAGGTAAATGAAGGGCTACTAAGTCTACTTCACAGATGGACAAATGACTCTAATTTACTTCTGCAAGTATAACATGTAGAAGCACAAATTTGATATGCAATAAATAGGAAAGTGTGAGACAACATGGCTTTCAAAAGTAATATGGTACCAAAATAAATTTATAAATTTATTCCCCAAAGTGATTAAAAACTGTGACACACTTGAGGTTTTATACATTGTTCCATATTTGTTGAACACATGAAAGAATGGATATTTATAATACTTAGAAGCAGTCATTTCCTTTATTTTCCTAAGAAATCCAAGGTTTTCTTTATAGAACATTAAAGAAAATAATCCTCATGATTAGTATAAGGTTTGAAATTTAAGTTAGACCAGTTTTGAAAATCAAAATTTGTTATTAACAGCAGGGAATTTTCTGAAGTTCCATCAATGGAGTTGTTGAATTCTGTTTCTATTTCTTTGTCTCTCTCTTCTTCTGTGTTTGTGTATCTGTCTGTCTGTCTTTGTATTGTGTGTCTGTCTGTCTCCATGCTCTCTGTACTGAGGATCACCCCTAGAATGCTCTGTCACTAAACTACATCCCTAGTTGCCCTCAGTTGCCCAAGCAAGACTCAAATTTATGATGCTCTTGCCATAGTCTCCCTCAGTGCTGGGATTACAGAATTCACCACCATGCCCAGGTCCTGAACTCAGCTTCATTTGTCACTGAACAACAATGACTATTTCCTAGTATTGAATGAGTTTAAAAATTTTAAGTTCTTTAGAAGGCATTTCTTTAACAAGAGTGAGGAGAACTGAACATGGCTTTTCTAATATTAGAAATCATATTCCAGATAGGGAGACAGACAGTAAGTGATAGTGTACAATACCCCACAGTGTGATACTTTGATGTGAGCTGAAGTAGTTTTGGAATCAAGGTCTACCAATATTTTAACACTTTCTGTGGAGAAGACTTCATTTATAACTTCTTGCTTTACAGTAGTAGAGTCAAATTATACAGTATGTTAGTATTTACAGACTAAATAAGAGTAAGTTTATTAATTGACAGAATGGGTTGACTACTACTATCATTTTATTTAACTATATGAAGTATCCAAGTTGACTGGATGATTAATGATCATTTTGAACTCTCAGCATAAATGAAAAGAATTGAACTTCAACTTGTGAGAATTTTCTTTCAGTTACTTGACGTGAAAATCAAACCAAGAGGCAGTTGCTAAACTGTTCACTTTAAATATGTATCACCATTGTTCTATATCAGACCTAAAAATTACCATGATTCTTTTTTCCTTTAAGAGGAAAAATATGAACAACCTAATAAACAGATTGTGCCTCCTACATGAGATTTTTTTGGTTACTTTATGAGCTCATATTTTGCTTCAATTTAAAAGTGAAGCACTAAATTTATTTTACTTTCTTTAGAAATATTCTTGCATGCTATATTCTCTAAATATTTTTCACAAACAAATTTGTCTAGGAATTCATGTATAAAAGTAAATAATCTCACATACATGCAAAAATGACTATTGAGGGTACATGTCTTCATAGCATCTTTCAAAGGAAGAGATGAGATGTTGAGTAGAAACTACTTGCCAATTCTAAACCATTACCAAGGGGAATTTCAAAACAATTTTTGGGCATATAGTTTTTAAGAATTATAACAAATATTCAATAGTAATACTTTTTGAATTCTTTGGGTAAATTTATCTTAAATTCCTCTTTTAAGTTGACTTTAAAGTTGTATAAATGATACATCAGTATTCTAAGATAGTGTGCATTGAGTTTTCCCTTCTTTTCATCATTTTTTCCTTGCTAGTTAGTCTAACAAATGCATGCAAAGTAAATCAGGAAAAGCCAAGAAGAATACCATTGAAATGGCAATGGATTTGACAAACTTATGTGAATATTGTACCTTTGACAAAAATAGATAGAATACAATTTATTAAAAGATATTTGTAATATAGCTTGAAAGATGATTTATTTAATAACTTTCAAAAATAAAGAAAGTCAATTTAAGTAGTTTCCACTTTATTGATGGTTTGCTCCAGGACTCAGGTCATAGTTTTAAGAATTTTAAATGTTCTAAATGGCTTTCGGTCTTTAGTGAATGTCTTTGAGGGAACTGATCAAAAGCCAAACAAAATGAAACAACTGGGGGGTAAGGAGTTGTACACCTGTAACCTGTTCACTCAAGGGAATGAAACTGGACAATCTGAAATCAAGTTGAAGCTCAGCCTGGGCAATTTAGGGAGAAAAGTAAGATTAAAAAAACCCAGTAAGATAAAATAATAATATAAGGGCTGGGGATGCGGCTCAGTGGTGGAGTGCTTACCTAGCATGTGTGAAGCCTTGGTTTTAATTGCTGACCCTGAAAAACAAAACAGAACACAGAAATAAAGTGATTTTTTCCCCATGTGATCCTTAAAAATCTTCTACATTGTTTTCCTCTAGTCTTCTTTGAGTCTTTAGTTCTTTGCAAATTTCTCTTTATCTTAGTATTGATCATCTTTTTTAGGTTACTTCACTCCAAGAATCATCATTTTACTTTCTCAATTTACATTCTCTCTCTCTCTCTCACTCTCTCTCTCCCCTTTATCTGTCTTATAAAAATTGCATTAAGATATCATTAGTGTTTATTCATGTTATGTGTACATTTCATCTCTCACATATTAATGAACAAATCTGGTATAGTTATTCTAAAAGCAAAAGAAAGAAATGTTTTAATGTTGTAAAATTCATTTTACAACCTATTCCCTGTTTCATTTCTCTCTTCCTCTCTGATGACATAGGAGGGTCACACGATCCTTATTTTCTTCCAAAGTGAAAGATACTCTCTCACCTTGGATCTTTTGCCCTTCATGTTCTTTCTCCTAGAACGCACTTCCAAAATTTTTGTGTCTGCCACATTGTTTCCTTCATCTTTCCCAGTAAAGCGCACCCTTACCTTCTTCAAAACTTAAAATCTATGCCCAGTATTTTCTCTTCTTCTATAATTTATTTATCCTCCTGAAGTCATGAACATTCATGTGTTATGATACATGATTCCATGTATTATGCTTGTGATTGAGCTTATTGATCATCTTTGTCAACTGATTAGAATGGGTCACTGAGTTTTATTTCTGTCAGCTCTGCTTCACTATAATAGTTTCTTAAATATAATGAAGTCATTGGTAAATATTCAGTGATTAAATTAATGAAGAAATGAATAATTGAATAAATGAATCATAAAATCCAGAATAGTATTAACACCATTAGTTAATTTGGAAAAAAGGATTCTTTATTTTCTGTCTTTATTTAGGTAATCATCCTTTCATATGCTATGAAAATAATTTAGTTATTTTAAATTTATCATTATAAACTCATATATCTAAAGAAAATAAAGTGTATGTAAGGAACGGTATTTCATAAAATTATGAGCGCTTTTCTTAAAAGCTTCACTGGTGCTCAAAAACATCTAAGCATTGAGTTTAATCTATACACCTTAAAGGTTCCTTAAACACCAGTAAATTGCATTTTTCCAGTATCATTCCAATAGCAAAACTGTTACTTACAATTTTATTAGAATATTTTAGAGTTGGTAACAAGATTCTAAATTTCATAGCCCTTTATAGGCTTATTTTAATGCTGTGAAAATAGTTCAAATGATAGTTTCAATTATTAGCATCATTGTGTATTAAACATAATCCATAGGGGTAGGTATTTTATAGAAATTATGTTTATATTAAAATGTACCATGCAATGTTCTTCAATATATTTTATCTGAGGGCCAATTAATTCATAGTCACTGGTTAAGCACCCAGATTTATAGTTCCATTCACCCCAGGAAATAGTTCTAGAAATCCCCATGGAGGTAATTGCAATCCTGAGTTAGGTACAAATACACAGACTTAGTTACACAGTCAGAAGAGTCAAATGTGAAGGTGGTTTAAACAAAGTGTGGCTGAAAAATTTTTCTGTGCATAATTCTCAAGAATACTTCAAATTGATAATTATAATGATAACAAATGCTATCCCTAAGGGAGTGAAGTGTCAGGTAGTATATTCTAAAGTGGAAACTTTATTGCACAATTTAAATACTTAACATATAATTTAAACAACCTCTGAAAATTAAAGGTGAAGCTTTCAGAGATTTATGATGATCATATACTTAAAAATGTTATTAAATTTTTATAAATGACAAAGACATTATATCCCTCAGAATGACATGTTTTCGAATACAAACTTCTTTATCATGAGAAGATAGAAAAATGTGCTATTGTAGCATATTTCTCACATAGAGGGGAGAGTATTATTGCAGCCTGGTTGAAGGCATCTGGGCTTGCATGTTACCCTCCCATGGGATCTAGCCTTTGAACTTTCAGAGTTGAGGCTAATATTTCTGATCTTATGGTAGGATCCCAAGCTAATGACAACAATATTAGTAAGACCATAATAAAAATTAATATCCAGTGAACACATTATATTTCAGACAATGTGTTACTTAATTTTAATACATAACTTAGTTTTCACACCAACCCTTGAAGATGGAATTATATTTATGTGACAGATGAGAAAATGAGTCAAAATTAGTGAATAATAGAATATGTATTAAAGTAAAAGTGTGTCTCATTCTAGATTCTTAATTTAAGGCAGTGTTGACTTTTTAAATTAGCATTGATATACTGTATGCCTCTAGACTTCTCTTGTCACATACATTTCTGAAGATGCTAGTTTGTTTTTCTATTTTGGGAATTCATTTTGATTTAAAGAGATAGCTTTAACCATTGATATCTCTTCTTATCACTTATATTTTCTAAACTTGATTTAACATTAATATAACAGTGATATGCTTAAGAGTAAAGATTGAACATTCTTTGAAATACACCTTTTACAGCTGTGTCTCATGTACTGTAATGAGTTCCTATTGGCCTGCTATCAAGCTTGAAATACACATATAATTTATGTTAGACAGCTATTAGCATTTCTAACATTTTGAGAAAATTGTATTAATAATGGATATTTGGGGGTTTGCTGTAAAATGTGTATGAATATGGCATGTTTCCCATTGATACCTTAATAAATAAATACTAAGTTATATTTCAAGGTCTTAGAATAATTCTGGGGAGATCTAGCCATGGGAGAAGCCGTTTGAAATATTTTTTAAAAAACATAATAGTCTTTTAATGAAAAGTACTCTATAAAACCCACTGTTATTTATAAAGAGCAACATTTATAGTGAGTCTGACAGAGTTCTAGATAGTGACACAGTTGTGATTATGTTTCTGAAAGTTTGTGAACAAATGCTCAATGTTGAGGAAGGAGAGTTCCAGTATCCAGGGACAGTGATGGTCTTGAGCATGCAGGCAGAGGAGGCCTGTGGGAGGAAGCTGTCTGTGATCAGACTCAACCAACAAGAAACCAGCAGGCAGATGAAGAGTATTTAAGTCAAAATGAATGACTTGTTCAAAAGCTCTTTTGTGACTCAGAGTTTGAACAATTTGACAGAATTAAGAAGAATGGTAAGATGCAGGCTGTGGATACCATGGGTGGGAAAGAAAAAGGCTTGTGGACAGGTTATGTGACCTGTGGGGTAGCGGGAGGGACTAAATGGAAGCAGAGGTACCAAAAAGTAGCGGGAACAGCACTGAAGACAGGCTTCGAAATATGCTTCTTTTCTAAAAATTTATTTTAATGGACCCACGATAATTGTATTTATTTTTATGTAGTATAATGTGTCAGTGTAACGATTTCATCAGGATACTGGTCGCATGCTCATCTGGAATCCTACCCTTTAGTGATTCTGAAATACGCATCATATTTAACTGTAGTCTCTGTGCCGTGTGGTAGAAAGCCTAAGCTTGTCCCTCCAATCTAAGTGTAACTCTGTACTCATTATCCAGCCTCATCCCCAGCCCCTCTACCCTACTTGGTCTCTGGTAACAGCAGTATTACTTCTACACCAGTGAGATCAACCTCTTTAAAAGTTTCTGCTTCCTGTGGAGTCTCACCATTCTGTTCCTATGAAGGGCCCATGGGGCCTCACACGCCTGGAAAAGCACTCACCTGGCCCGCAGAGGGGAGAAGCCTGCGGTCTGCACTGCCCATCCCTTCCCCAGTTCCCTTTCTTTCCAAGAGGTCTGGGAAAACTGTGTTCACATTGTACCAAAGCAGAAGAAAAGAAAACAGCTCTGTGAAGTGTTCTCTATCAGAATATTGTCCTGAAAGAATGTAGCTGTTTGCCCAGTTTAATTTTTTTTTAAAATTTTTTATTTTGCAGACTTGCAAGGTTACTTTGCTCAGTAAGGTTTAGGTCTTTTAATGTGGATCAGTCAGGTCAATGGAAGGTCATATTTGCAGTCTTTGTTGTTTAAAGGTGAAAGTAAATACACTGAGCATTGGACAAAGAGCATTTTAAATTATGCTTTGAACTATGCAGTGACTTGGAGGAACTTGGAAAATTAAAGTAATTAGGCACTGTGAAATGAAGGCTCCTAATGAAAAACCTACCAGTTTGATTCTGTCATCCTTCTGACCTCCACTAGAGAAAGCATTTAAACTATTTGTTATTTCTTTTGCTTTGGTAATGAAGTACCATGACCCAGAAATGTACTGTGGCTCCCTGTTTATATTCTGGCAGTGGTAAGGGTTTTGAGTTGGAGAGAGAGAGAGAACACATCAATGAATATAACAGATTATGGGTGTGATTTTCCATTTCCTAAAAGACTGATGATTATTAGTGGTAACCAAACAAAATACCCAGAAATCGGAAGGGGACCCAGAGATGGAGGAAAGGATGAAGGTGAGAAGGGAAGGAAAGGGGAATAAAGGTAACTAAAGTACCTTAACTTCATTTGCCTACCGGAGAAGATGAGTGTGAACATCATGTAATGCAAACATATACAAATGAAAATAAAGTTGAATCTCACACTGGAAAACAATGCTAATAACATTAATTAGAAAGCTGTCTAGTTGCCAATCTGGTAAAAAGCAGAGGTACCAATGAAATAGTGTTGATTATGTTTTCAACAACAGTTACTGGGAGAAACATACATCAGGCTGCAAGATGTGAACCAACATGATGAGGAAAAATGTCTGAACTGAGGCATTTTGTCTGTTCTTTTCCCAGGGCATCTACAATTCTTGCATTTGTGTTTAATCATGCAGCAGCCTGCTTCTGAATGAGAGGCTGGTTGTCTCAGACAGATCTTGAGCTGATGATTCATGTGCTCTTGTCTCTGGCCACAAGAGACATAATCTGTTCAGGAATACTTTTGGGAGATTCTGCATCAAATTTATTGCATAGTAGGAGATGCAAAGCTTCTGTGGTTTAAAATCCCAGCCAATTGCATCAGTCAACAAAACAAAAATTGCCATGTAAGTCCTTAACCAAATGTCTCTTTCCCTGATGTGATAGATCTGACAAATGGCAAAATAGCAATGGTCTGTCTGAATGGCTGAGAAGGGTAAGCTATGACTGTTTTATAAAAGAGGGTCAAAGCTGACATATTCAAATTCCAGGAGAATCTGAAGTACCAGGGACCAAAGGAGCTGACTGAAGATACTACAACCTTTTTTGGAGAGAGGGCAGCTTTAAGGGCTAAGTGTCAACATCAAAGCAGACTAGAGAATCACTACTGTGCTTACACTTGTAGCAATTAATTGAGACTCAAGGTATTGATTAACAATGAAAATAAACAGGATTGGACTTTCTGCTTATAATTTAAGGCATCCTGCCATGATCTTTTAAACTTTGTGCATTTAGAAAACATCTCACATGTTTGAAAACATTGCTTTTCCTTACTCTACTCTTTGTTTTTCTTTTTTCTGACTTCTTCTGTCTACCTCAATCATTTCTCTTGCTTTCTCAGCACCTGCATTTCTGTGGCTGAATGAGGCAGATAAAAACCCACCATGGAGCCACTTGATTTAAGTTTAAATTCAAGGTTTTTTTTAGGAGTCTCTTCTTGCTACAGCACAACATACTACATATCTCTGACTTGTCCTGTCACTCTCAATTGCCTTAGATGCTTGTGGAATATATTTTCTGTTCTCCTCAAACCTGTGACAACCTTCCTACTCTCTTGTGTTTTCACTAATGACTTACTTTGCTTATTTATTTAAAACATAGAAGAAATTGGAACAGAACTTTCATACACTCTCATTACCATGTTTATTTCCATTTTGCCTGCTATTTTTGATTTCAGTTGCTATACTTTTGTTGAATGCTCCTAATCTTGAAGCCAGCACTTCCACTTGCACTCTATATGCTTATTTAAGGACATTATTTCACAAGTCTCTGAATCTTTTGCATATCAGTTGTCTACACTTTTGATGGATTACTCTATTAACATAGGAGCATCCTGAAATGTCATGAATAGATCATGGCCCAATAACTCATATTCATACTCATGGCAATATTTATGTATTTAGAAAGAAGAGCAAACAAATTACACATTCAATTTGAAAGTATTTCAAGGACATAATACCAAGTGAATAAATGCTGAGACCAAAAGGTCACATATTATATGATCCCATTTATATAATAACATTCTATCCCAGTTGCTCCACATTATAATCTGAGTGGTTGACTGATAGAGGGAAGAGAATAGAGTAATGGAACAAAAGAAATTGAATTTTTTTAAGAAAAAATAACAATAAAACAGTTTGAAAAATGTTAGTAGGAGAGTTACAAAAATTAAAACATTGTGCATTTTTGTCTTCATAGTAGTTATTCAAAGCAAAGATATAGTCATGACATCTTGTCCAAACAATATTAGCACAAATCTTTCTTTGCAATGAACTAAGAGAAACTAGCTGTATAACTATCTTAACTATCTTGTATATAAATATATTTTTTCTTTTTCTTTTTTTTCCTTTCCAAGAAATGGATTCAAATTGAGTACCATAAAAATTTTGGAGGATGGTTAATATATTTGTCTTATTAACTGTAGTAATTGTTTTGTAAGCATATACATTTTTTATGGTACTCAAAACTTTTGTACACCAGTATTACTTTACTGAATATGCATTATATCTCATAAAGTGGTTTGGAAACAGTAAAGTTTTATCTGTCATATCATGAACATTAATTGAAGTAATATGTGTAAAGTACTAAGGACAAGTCAGGTTTATGTTGAGAGTTCAAAAAATGATGACCATTGCAATTTTATTAATGGTAGTAAAATAACTGATCCTACACTTTGCTGTTCTAGAGATATGTGACACTAATTCACAGTAAGAGAGGAGAATAAAGTTTTCCAAGTATGGCTAAGAATAATCTTTATTCCAAGTATGGTTATACCATGAGAAAAATTGTGGCATTTATTGCAATATATGGAAATCTAAACCATGAACACTTTTAAAATCCCACATGAGATTAGAGTCAGGTGAACTCTAAATATAAACATAATGAAGGTGAACATATTTCAGTACTCTGGGAAATTACTCAGCATCTGAAATAGTCACTATAGAACAGAATGAATGAAGTTAGATGATTAGTTTGGAATATCATCTTTGATCTTTACATAGGGCTTTGTATGGAATCAGTACAGTTATATTTAGTAGTACCACATAAAAGGAAATTATTAATTTTTCTTCATCAATTTCCTTCTCTTACTGCCTAATTGTTAGAATTCATAGATATCTTAATTTAGAGGACTTCACATTTTATATTACCCCTTGCCTACTGTATTTCCACTTTGAGGAAATATATTTTTGGTTCCTGGGTTTGCCAAATTGCTTCTGTTTAAGAGAACTTAGTTTACTTAAGAAGAAGAATTAAATAAATAGCCACAGAAACAAAATTCTGGTTATGACTTCTGACCCCTTTCTCAGCAACTGGATTTGATGATTCAACTTTTAGTTGAAATTAATGCACCAAAAATAATCAAGGTTGCTCCTTGCAATAGAGAAAATGTGCAATTACACTTTTTATGATAGAGCATCATTAAGAATGCTGATTAACAAAGAAGAAAATCATGTTTTCTTTAAAGTTCCAATTTTTTTACTATTCATCGTCAAGCTAAACTTCTTTTATTTCTCTTATAAAGGAAAAGCAAGGAAAGCAAATAGCTCATAGTTCAAGTTTACCAGATCATTGATTTTATTAAGAATTTATGTGGTAGTCTTTTAAGAGACCTTTTTTATTTTCAAGAAAATAAAATTGACTTGGTGTAAGTGGTACTTTTTATAAGGGTAATTTTTTGGTATAGTCTGCCTACTACCAAGGTTGATTCAATAATCTCTAGGTCTAGGGGAGATTTCTTCTAACCATTTCATGAGTTGATATAGCACCTAGTAAGACATTTGTTGTGGTTGTTTTTCAATTCTCCAGATATTTATAGAATAATGTTTATAGAATTTTAGGGGTTGGGGATTTAGATCAGCAGCAAAAGTGCCTGCCTGGAAAATGCAAGGTTATGAGTTTGTTCCCCAGAACAAAAAAATAAATAAATAATTTTAAAAAATTAAAAAAAATAGAATTTTGACTTTCAGATCTTGAATTATGGAACATCAACCTACCCAGGTAATTTCCAATAAGTAAACCCATTTTAAAAATCACAGGGACATAGAAAGAGAATATGAAGAACACAGTTATTGCATAGAAAGCACAAATTCAAGGCTGCTTATAGAGAACACTTGAGATGGTTCCTAAAATATCTTAAAGATAAATATACTTAAGTAGATGCCTAGACCAATGAATTTGCTTATTTTCATAGTGAAATCATGAGTCTTGATTGATTGATGAGCACATATGGCAGATGATGAGAGATGATTAAAGACAGGACACAGTATATAAACTACACTGTTTATGACTGTAGTTTGTCTTTGAGGCATAACTTTTTCAAGTGAGCAGAAATGTGATGGTAGGCATGGCTAGTAAAATGGTTTTCCAAGTTTGCTGATGTGATGGACTTTCAAAGTAATTCTACCTGAAGAGATAGAAATATTTGATCATATGCTTATCATAGTTGCAAATCTTTTGTAACCTACTTAAGATCAAAACAGTGAGTATAAGTGATAGATTTTACTTGTGAACATACCTTCAGAACTTGTATAAGAGAGGAAAAGACAATTATAGCTCAAGGAAATGTAATTCACAGATAATTTTTTGTGCAGCAATTCAGTATACAAATTTTGCAGTCTATGATGAACAATAGTAATGAATCAAACTGTAAACATATATTCTGAAAGGAATTTTTAAGTCGTGTCTTATTAGTTAAATTACTTTTGCTTTTGGAGAAAAACTTAAGTGATTCTTTGTCTGTCTACTATAGTACAAGTATATTTTGCAGAAAATAGGAACAAATCTAGGCTAATGGAGTCCACACATTTTTTTGTGTATCCCTTGTATCTTTAGTTTCTTTGGGGACCAGGCAGCATAGATACTAACCAGGCCAGGCTATTAGTGTACCAGATTACTTTTTCTTCCAAGTTTTCACATGATCCTTAATTAACCAGTTTTTATAGTCTGATAACTCTTGGTAATGGTCTAGCTACTTTCAGCTACTTCATGGTTCTACTCATTAGAGGTTGATGAACATAATTTTAATGACTTCAGTTTTTTTTTTTTTGTTGAAGGTAGTAAAATATAACAGAATAAGACAGAACAAAGCCAATTGAGACAATACAGTGAAATTGGTACAGAACTTCACAACAGGATACTGGGATAACAGTGAAGTTACCATTGTATATCTTGTTATCTTCATAATAGTTGTCCATTCAATCAGATATAGTGAAATCAAACCAAAAACAAAACATTATAAAACCAATCAAAAGAGAACATTAAATAGAGCAAAACAATCAGAACAAAGCAAAATAGTGAAAACAACATATGCCTTCAAACATAAGATAGAAAGAAACCCCCCATATTTGCTATATTGCATACGGTCATCCTCCCAAGCGATGCTCAGACCTCTGCCCCCAGTTTGGTGTGGGGGAGGGATGCGATGTTTGATTCTCAGCCCATGTGCCAGTAGGCTCACAGGAAATGCTGACTAGTTCTCTTCCTGGCTTACGCAAGGGGCACTTACCAGGAAGGGAGGTGAATTGCTTTCTTGCTAAGCTACCTACCTAAATTCCACCATGGCTGGATCTCAGGAGATGTTGACTGGTTCTCTTCCTGGCTTGCACCAGGGGTGCTTACCAGAGAGGTGAATTGCTTTCTTGCTAGTTTTGTTTTTGGAGGGGTTATGTATAGTGTGCCAAAGAGAATCAAGAATTACTGTTTTGTCTTAGATAGGGTTTCATTTTTCGGTTCAAGCTGGTATTGAACTTACTGTGTAGCCCAGAATGGTCTCAGAATTGAGCAGCCTTCCTGCTTTAGTCTCCCAAGTGCTGGGATTATAGGTATGTGCTGCCACCACCAGCAAAATGATTTATGGTCTTAAAATATGATTTCAACTTCTAGTTCTGTTATAAAGCAGGAATATTTGTTTGAACAGAAGAAGGACATTTTCTATTTTTTTCTAAACTATGAAATACCAGGAGGAAGGAGCTAAGTCATCATTGTTTTTATATTTCTAGAGTCCACCAGGGAAGGTGTGACTTATTGGTCACACTTACTGGTTGAAAGGAAGGAAGAAAGGAAAGTTGCTGTCAGTTTTACTATTTGGTTCTAACCTCAGTTGGCCAGGTTTTTTCTTAAGTAACCTAAATGCTGTAAATTTGAGAATTGTTCAGACTATTTTTGTGCATGGAAAAACTATAAATAATATAGCTGAGGGACAACTTTGTGAACAAAGATAACTTTCCAAAAATTCACTGAAACATACTTTTGATTCAGTATGTGATTTGCTTTGTGCAATGGAATGTGAACAGAGGTGGCATGCATGAAATGTGGCAAGATCGTCTTTTCCTCTGCCACGGTATAGAATCATGTTCCTTGTGATGAATTGCAGGTCTGTAATTGAGATTAATATGGAGAGGTGAAATCCACCAAACTGTCACAGATCTATAGCAAAGAATAATTATTTTTATTTTATCACTGAGTTGTTTTTATAGAATTTAGAATTTTATTTTTTGTCATTTATTTTAATTATCGCTACCAACAGAGTTAATACTACCCTTTACTTTTTTCTTTTCTACTCTTAATTATGCAGTCATGCTTTTGCATCTAAACTCTTGTAGTTTTCCTGTGACAAACATATTATTATTAAAAATATTTTCTTATGATTTCCCAAATAATGCATGCTTATTGACAGAATTTTGGAAGGTACAGAGAAACAATGCTCCCAAATTTATGAGTGTATCCTTCTAAGGTTAACTCCTGTAAAATTTATGTATTTATTTTTTCAGTCTTATTTCTAGAAGAGTTTGAAATAATTTTTTATATGTATGTGTCTGCATACTCTACTAAAAATAACATTTTAAACATATGTAACAGAAACAAATGGAACACACTGCCTAGATTCTTTCATAGCTTTTTATCCCAAGTAAGTGTCAGGGTCCTGTACTGAATGATTACAGTATCCTATTTAGGGAGAATGAATGATGCAGGGTGATGCTGCATTTTATTTATCCTGTTTTGTTTATTTATACTGGCATAGCCATAAAAGAAAACCTTTTATTTATGGAAGGTATTATCAGTGTGGGGTTTTTTTCTTTTTCTTTTTTTTTTTTTTTTCTTTTTTAATTTGGTACCAGGTGTAGAACTCGCAGCCTCACACATACCAGGCAGGTGCTTGTGCCACTGAGCTAAATCCCTGGATTTATCATTGCATTTTTGCATTTTGTATTATTTAAACTCATTGATATTTCTGTACAAATATGGCTATATTTGACATATATAGACATATGCTTTGGCAAATTTTGACAGCTGGTGCTGAGAGAATCTTATAGAAAGTTGCACTTCTTCAGTCCTAATAGAAGAGAATTTTAAAGAACCTAATGAATTTTATTTGTCTCAGAAGATAATGATAGACATTTAAAAACTGATCATGTTCTATTCCAACACCACACAAAGAAAGATCCTAAGTATTTATAAATTTCCAGCTGAGTGAACACCAAGGAAACTAAATCTTACCACACCTCACCAAACATACCTGCCATAATTAGAATTACATTCAAGCCATCTAATGAATTGAAGAGAATAAATAGCTATTCTGTGTGGCTATAAGGTTATTGCATATGCTCAAGAGGAGATGCAGGAGTCAGAAGGTTTGGTCTCCTGATCCACTGAGTCTTGACGAATCCTGAAGTAGTAATTTATTCATTATGTGTCCTTATTATGATGCATAGAATAAAGCTAACAACAAATACAGTATCCACTTTTTGTCAGAACACACGCACACACATGCAAGCAGCTATGCAAAAGACATGGTGATTAGCAAATATCCTCTACTTGATAAATGGTATATATTATAATTTGTAATCAGGAATTTCATCTTAAAGCTACAAGCAATTCTTTTATTCCTTTAGTATTAGAAGAGTGAGTGTAAGTCTGGGGACCTATTACTCTTTTGTGTTCAGAAAAATCACCTTATCATAAGTGATAAAGCATAGGTCATGTTTTTAAAAGTGAGATGGTCGCTGCTCTGTTGTAATAATGTAAAGGTTTATCTTATGCAGCAGAGTTTAATCTCTATGTGTTGTTTCCAGGAAGAACTGTTTCTTGTCTAAATAGAAGTTAGACAAGCATCATCTTGGAAAATTCTTTTCTAAAGGATTTTCAGAAAGAAGACTCAGATTCTACACAGGCATTAAGCCCTAGCTCTCAGGTACTGGCTGTTTGACCTTGGATGACATATACACACTGTTTATTTATAGATAGAATAACTGAACCCCTTTCAAAGAGTGGTCAGTTGCAGAAACTTATATATGGCAACCAGAATGTTTAGACAGACATTCATATCATGAAATTGGAGGACACAAATATGGACACAAATAGAGTCTAAATTTATATCGGGGTATCCAAACAGTGCTTTGAGGTGATAAGATAATATCAGAAAACTAGATTTTGATGAATTGTTATAATAGAAACTTTAGGCAAAGTCAATCCTTATAGCTTACAATTAGGAAAAAATTATACATTCAACTGATCAAACATGTAGGAAAGATGTTAATTCTATGATGGAAATAGAATGAGAGATATGACATGGGGCATGTTTTTGTTTTTTAGAAACTCAGGTTGTTGAAGCTTGGATCTCAGTGCACACATTCTTTTGTAAACTTACTCTAGATAAGGTGTAAGTGATGGTGCCAGGTCATAGGAGGAGAGGTCCATAGGAAACAGCATAATAGGTTTAAACTCATGGATCCAAGGATGCCACACTTCAGCATCAGGTTTGAATCTGCTCTTTGATTCATGGGTGCTATTTCAAAGTCAGTGCTTTTACTTGTTTTTTGTCTGATTCTCTGCCAATCAGATCAAAAAGAGGGCTGATGTCATGTGAGGGGCAACATAGTACAGAGAAAGCAGCACTGGCTTGTGTGTCCTCAGTCTCCAGAGACGTGTAGGAGGCTAGGGAAGGAAGGGGGCATTGGCTGCAAGGCTTACCACTGGCTAACGTGGCTTGTGAACCAACATGGACAGCTGTTAGATTACATTACTATGATGTGGACATTGAAAGGAGAGTGACCATTAAATGTTGAGGGAGGACAAATCCATGTACTACCACCACCACTCTCATGGTTACTGGTAGAAAACCTGGCCTCAGAAATTTGTAATGAAAAATAAAAATTTTCTTTTCTATTCAGCTCATTCAGTACAGCAGTATAATAATTGATGTAAATTGAATTTCTCCAAGAACGTTTCACTTCTTTTGGATATTTTCCCCTCAGGTTTCTGTCACCTATGACATCCTCAGCTCTTCTGCACCAACCTATTTGCTCTGCCAATGTTGCTGCTTTTGCTGTTTCTAATACTACTAGTTTTTTGGGAGTTTTTTCTTGATGTTAAATGCTACTGTCCTTGTTTTCTGACCTATGGGAGGAAGAATGATTTCTTCTAATTCCCAAGAAGACAGGCAAGACCATGTTGGGGCTTTTTATAAAACATTACTAAATTTTACCAGTACAAACAGAAGCTACTATTTACACACATATATATAGTATACCTAGAATGCAAAGGACCTCAAATCATAATCTGAATCTTTGCTTCACCTCAAGCAAGCTACAGTTAACAAGAAACATGTCAAGTGAGAAATGAAACTGTGAGCTGCCAGCATGCCGCTCTGGTAAGTGGCCGTGGCCTGGCAAGCCAGGGCTGCCCCAGGGCGAGAACTGTATCAGCAGTTCCTGAGATCCACAACGCGCTATGTTGGACCTTGGGGCGCTAGGAAAATGGGCAGCCAGTTTACCCCTCTGGTGGGCAGCTGTGAGCCTACCAGTATGTGGGCTGAGTCAAACATCCATTCCCCCTGACCCCAGAGGGTGAGAGCCAGAGATCTGAGCATGTCTTGCCAGTTTGACTGTAGGCAATATGGTGAATAAGGGGGATTTTCTTCTGCCATCTCTTTGAAGGCAAATATTTTTATCTCTGTTTTGCTCTATTCTGATCAATGGTATTGCTCTATTCAATATTCTGTTTTTATAATTTCATATTTCCTTTGATATTGCTCTACCTGATTGAAGGAACAACTATTGTGAAGAAAACCAGATATACTATTGTACATATTGCTGTTATCCCAGTAACCTGCTGTGAGGTTCTGTACCAATTTCACAGCACTGCCTCAATCAGCTTTGTCCTGTCTTGTTCTGCTGTATTTTACTACCTTCAAAATAAAATAAATAAAATTAAAAAATAATAAATAAAAAAAATTAAAAAGTAAATAATAACAACAAAACAGATTAGTAAGGTACTGAGCAACCTGAAACATGATAACTAAGCAGATAATGGATTTAAAAAGCAAAAGGAGGAAAAGCAAGTGCACTAAAGGATATAATTGCATGTATATTTAAGGGTGTAGGATTGATAATTATGTTGCTATGTTTTTGTTGGGTCAGAGAACAGAACTGTCTGCAGCCTGTTTGAATGTCCATTTCATATGCTTTAATTTTGTAACTTGAACAACTACATCCAAGAAGACAATATGTAATGTATCAACTAGTGATTTCTTACTGTTCACTTTTTTGAAATTCTGTATTGATTCTACCCTTATTTTTCCCATTTTGCTTTATTTTCCCCCTCTCTTTAGATAAAATTAAAAAAAGAAGAAACATGACTATTTGCTCCATACTGAAGAGATTTTCCAAAACCATCATCATGTCTCAATTACCCAGGTCCCATCCCTGTACTCAGCCCTTGTTTATGTAACCTCACAACTCAAGGCTTAAGTACAAGTTCTTTTAGCTTTCATGTGTTGTATCATGCCTTTCCTCAGCCTTAAATATACACGATTGTAATTGATAGTGAACTCATCCATTTTCTTTGAGGAATAGTCCTACTCCAGTTTCAGGTATACGGCTGGAACAAATCTGACTTATTGAATCTGAAAAAAAACTTCACATGAAGGAAGTCAACTGTTCAGGGCAGTTGTAATCTGCTGAGTACCATCAACCTTCTCTAAGTTCATTTTCTAATGTGACGTAGAGTAGATCAGTCTTGCCAGCCTAGTTAAACAATTCCGGTCCTAAGTAAAAGAACTAAGTATTTTTTTAGTTCTTTTTTAGTTTACAATTGTGAAACGTCAGTAAACATTTTTGTTATTTTATGGAAAAAGGTAAAAATTTTATAATACTATGATAGGAGAATAACAATAGTTAATACACTGCATATTATTATCATTAGTTACTCAGAGTGTAAGACATGGGCATAAAAATTCTCCAATTGATGTAAGCACAAATCTTCCTTTTCTATGAACTAAGAGATACTAGCTGTATAACTTGCATTTTTTCTTTCTTTTCCCTATCTTCAACTCCCTTTTCTCCCATCCTATTTCCTTTTTTATTTTTTAACAACTTATTCCCATTTCATAATATCTATTGTACATTTTAGAGCTTATTTACTCTTTCAATTTCTCACACCATGGAGACAATACCGTGTTTACACATGTGAAACTGATTCATTTCACTGAGTATGGTCTCAACTGCATCCATTTACTAACAAAAGTCTCAAGTTAATCCTTCTTTACAGCTGAGTAAAAACTCCATTATATAAAAATACCACAGCTTTTTTATCCACTCCTCAGTTGATGGGCATTTGGATTGTTTCCAGGATTTAGATATTACAGATTTTGCTGCTATAAACATTGGTGCACATATATCACTGTGGTGTGTGTTTCTGATTTATCTGGGAAGATACCCAGAAATGGAATAGCTGGGATGAGTGGGATCTGTAATCCTAGCTTTTTTTTCTTTTTTTCCCCCCAGAATTATCTTGCTTTCTTAAAGTTTTTAATCTTGCGTGTGTGTGTGTGTGTCTTCTTGAGACATAGTCTCACTACACAGTTCAGGTTTGCCTACAGTGCACTTTGTATCCCAGGATAACCTCAAATTCACAGTGATCCTCCTGCCTCAGTGTCCCAAATGCTGGAATTACAAGTGTGCATTAGCACACCTGGCAATCTTTAAAAAAAAAAAACAGGAAAGGAAGAAAAATAATGATACAGAATTTCAAAACAAAGTCATAGGAGAGTAGCAATGGTTAATATATTGTGTATTGTTATTTTCAAAGGAATCTCTGCACTGATTTTCACAGTGGTTGCACCAGTCTGCACTTGCATCAACAGTGGAGAAGGGTACCTTTTTCACCACCTCCCTCAAGCATTTATTTGTTGATTTCTTTGTGGAGTAAGATGGAATCTCAGTGTTGTTTTAATTTGCATTCCTCAAATGACCAATGATGCTGAACATTTGTTTCATATATTTGTTTGTCATTTGTATTTCTTCAAGTGAGAAGTGTGTGTTCATCTCAAATTCCCATTTTTGGAGTAGGTCTTTGAACTTGAAGAGTCTAATTTTTTTTCAGTTCCTTATATATTCTAGATAGAAATCTTTTATCTGAGGGATAATTGGCTAAAACTTTTTCCCCAATCTGTACGTTGTCTTTTCACTCTGTTGGTTTTTAAATAGAATGAGGTCCCAGTTTTTGATTCTTTGAAGTCCTTCACATGCAGTTTGGTTTTGGTTCACAACCTCTTAGTCTACCCCTATGTCCTTGAGATTTCTCCCTACTTTGTTTTCCAGTAGATTTGTTTCTGTTTCGATATTTAGATCGCTGATCCATTTTGACTTTAGTTTAGTGCCTGATGATACATATGGTCTAGTTTTATGACACTTTGGCATGTAGAAAGTCACTTTTTTTAGCATCATTTATTAAAGAGGCCATCTTTAAAAACAAACAAACAAACAAACAAACAAACAAAAAGGAGGCTATCTGTCTTTCCTTCAGGGAAAGTTTTTGGCCCTTTGGTCAAAGAAGGTGGCTGAGTGTGTTTATAGTTGTGTCTACATCTTTAGTCTGTTGCACTAATCCTTTGGTCTGTGTTTTTGCCAGTACTGTATTGATTTTATCACAGTAACTTTGTAATATAATTTCAAGTCAGGAATTTTAATGTCTCGTGCCTCACCTTTGTTGCCAAGAATTGCTTTTGCTATTTGAGGTATCTTCTGGTTCTCAATGAATTTTAGGAAAGTTTTCTCTATTTCTATGAGGTAGTTTAATTGTATTTGATTGGAGTTGCATTAAATCTGTATAAAAATTTTGGGAGTATGGCCATTTTCACTATGTTGATTATTCCTATCCATGAGCAAAGAATGTTTCTCCATTTTCTGAATCCTTCTAAATCTTCTTTGTCAGAGTACTATAATTTTCAATGTATAGATCATTAAGTTCTTTTGTTAGATTAATTGTTTTCTTTTTTTTCTTTTTTTGGATGCTATTATGAATGGCAAGCTTTCCCTAGTTTCTCTTTCAGTGAACCCGGATCCTGATGGATCCACTGCTGAATTCTACAAAAAAATTTATAGAAGATTTAATACCCATACTCCTCAAACTCTTTAGTGATATTGAAAGGGAAGCATACTTCCAAACACACTCCTGGAGGCAAGTATTGCCCTAATACTAAAACCAGAAAAAGACCCAGCCAAAAGACAACTATAGGCCAATTTCCCTAATTAACATAGACACAAAACCCCTCAATTACATACCAGCAAACACAATGCAACAAATCATCAAAGCGATCATAAACCATGACCAAGTGGGATTAATCACAGGAATGCAGGGATGATTCAACATACTCAAATCAATAAATGTAATACACCATATCAACAGGGTCAAAGAAAAAAAATCACATTATAATTTGAATAGATGCAGAAAAATATTTTGAAAAAGTTCAATTCTCATTCATGATAAAAACCATACAGAAAATTGGAATAGTTGATCTTTACCTCAGTCTGATAAAAGCCATGTATGACAAACCAGCAGCCAACATTATACTAAATGGACAAAAACTGAAATTTCTCACTCTAAAATCATTTACAAGACAAGGATGTCCACTATCACCACTCCTATTAAATATAGTTCTGGAAACATTATCCAGAGAAATTAGACAAAAAAGAGAAATAAAAGGGATAAGGATAGAAAAGGAAGAAGTTAAATTATCATCATATGAAGATGATTTGATATTTTACATAGAAGATCCTAAAACTCTACCAAAGATTTGTAGATTGAAACCAGGTTCAGCAGCATAGCTGGATACAAATTCAATACTCAAAAATCAATAGCATGCCTGTACATAAACAGCACCTGTAAGGTTCTGTGCAACTCACTGAAAAAACTCCATAGCTCATGGGACTTTCCAATAGCTCTTTTTAGCAGAAAACAGAGTCAACTTTAGAGACATTCTAATTTCCACTAAGGAAGATACAAATAATATGAATCCCTGAAATAAGAAATTTTGTTTTAAATGTTAAAATCTTGATTTGCCAAGTAAACTCTCTTTCAATATGTTAAAAAATAATACTTGGCTTCTACATGGCACATTTACTAATTTCTGCTTCTATAAGATATTCAAAGATAAGTATTCCACTATGGTCCACAGTTAGAATAAAATTACATTTCTATTTACTTGTTTATTCTTTAGACCTAGACACACATCATGTTATTCAAATACAGATTTGTAGAAGAGTTACTAAAATACTCATGGAATTTCCATTTCACAAGATGAGAATTTAACAGTAACACTAAATTAGTGTGATTAAAGGGCATCTTTGATTCAGGTTTAGTTGGGGTTCTTCTTACCTCACCTCACTTCTAATAAACATTTTCTTTGTGTCTTTCAAATTTCAGCTTACACTATTCTGGGCAAGACATCCTTTTCAGAATTCTTAGTACTGATGGCATATATTCCTGATTCTTTTCATTTGCAAATGTTCAAAGAATAATATATGAAAGGTTTTTGGATATATTTGAAAAACCTGTTTTAGTCTAGTATGCAGAGATAAATGGTTATGCAGAGAGGTAAAGTATATGTCCTTTGAAGTTGAATTGTCTGGCTTTGTATCCTGACTTTTCCCTGTGCAAGTGTGTTGTCCTTGATATTCCTTTTTCTAGTTTACTTGTCTGTAAAATTGTGATAATATTGTCTACTTTGTGGTATACAAGAATTAATAGAAATATGTACATGTACATAGATAGATCTGTATACATGTGAAATAGTAGTTATTTTATATTTGATCTCAAATTTTCTAATATAATTAAAATGGTTACTGTTTTAATTCTGCCTGCCACTTCAATTCTCTGTGTTCAATTTGTATACATGCTTCTTGTTTGCCCTGTAGGTCATAACTGCTATTACAGTCAGAGAAGAAACATTTTAAACTAGAAAACTGGAATTAGAACTTGGAGCACAAGATTTAAAAAACATGTATAATTTGCACTGTATCCCAATATCATAATATCAAACAATATTCTTTCAGACAGAAGTACAATACAGTAAATGAAATCATTCTTTAATTAGTTTATGTCCAACATCTTGTGGGATACACCTATACTCTGAAGCCAGGAATTCTGCCCTTTAGTAGCAGATTCTGATAACTTACTTGTGTGGAAACTAATTTTGGAAACATAATTACACTGTCACACAGCAATATTGTGGCTTCAAATATGGAAAAATTAAAGACCTTTACATGAAAGTCTTCTATTTCAGAACTTTCATGAAATCTGACATGTCAAACTTTCTATAATCACGCTGTCAGTGCTAGACCACTGTTCCCAATTATAATATCTGGCAGCTTTTCATCTCTTTGGCATTGACTAGATTGCAAGAAAATGATAAGGATGGAATATAATTTCTGACTGATCTTATTTCATGGGTTATTGGTTTTTTTGTACAAATTTTGAAGCTGAATCTTAGAAATAATACTGTTCAAATCTTCTAACAATCTTAGGAGTAAATGGTTTTATGTGAGTATAACACCTGATGACACTGATGTGTTGTCTTTCCTATACAAATAACAAAGGGCAGTATATGCAGTGGCTAAGGGTACATGCGACTAGCTGTGTGGTTTTTGTCATATCACTTAACTTCATGATAATACAGCATTACTAGCTTATGAAGTGTTACAATAATGCTATCTAGTGTAGAGAATATTGTGAGGAACAATTGAATTAGTGTACAAGAAACTTAGAAAAGTTTTTGGCACATGGTAAATACAGGATACAAGCTAGCTCTTACTAAAACTTCCACAACATGATATGTCTCAGTTGACTTGTTCATGTGTTAGATGGAATGAATGTATTCTGTGTGTGTGAAGAACATAAATATGGAGAGGCCAGGAAAAGAATGCAATGGAGTGAATTAATTCCCTCAAAGTTCAAGTGCTGAAACCTTTACTCCCAATGTGATGACATTCAGAAGCACAGCCTTTGCAAAGAAAATAGTGATAATAGTAGAGCCTTCATTACTTGAATGTATACCCTTATACTCGAATGTGTACACCTTGTACAATGGCTGGTGAGAGCTATCTGGCCTTCTTCC
The DNA here is from genome assembly GCA_004027455.1 of Hydrochoerus hydrochaeris. Classification (NCBI taxonomy): domain Eukaryota; kingdom Metazoa; phylum Chordata; class Mammalia; order Rodentia; family Hydrochaeridae; genus Hydrochoerus; species Hydrochoerus hydrochaeris. The sequence continues at coordinate 3,404 of PVLA01012759.1, read as the reverse complement.
AGGGCTGTGAGGCTGTGAGAAGTCAGCCCTCAGTGAACCAGAAGAGGTTCCTCATCAGAACACAATTGTGTGTGCACCTTGATCTTTAACATACTTCTGGCTTCCAGAACTGAGAGACAGAAAATTCTGTCATTTATAAAGCACTTAGTCTATGAGACTTTTTAATAGCAATGTCTACTAAGAAAGAACTTTGAGATTGTTTTAGTCATTTTTAATTCCTCTTTTCTTTTTTTATCTAGTAAGTTATTAAATATATTGACTATAAAAACAATCCTTCTGAAGCATTCCATTTACTTTTATTCTGATGGATGCTGTTCATTTTAGCCTCTCATTATGTGTTCAGTGGACTAATGCATTAGGTTTCCACATTTGCAGGCTCTCTTCACTTCACTGCATCCTGAGCACCTCTGCTGGATCAGTCTTTCTAAAAGTCAGTAACTGTTCAGATTTGGGTATTTAGTGGTGCCCTATTTCTCACAGTATAAAATCCAGATCCTTTGTCTTTGTACCCAGGCTTATTGAGTGCACCCAGATTCAACTGTGACAAACTTTGAGTTGGACTCATCTGCTTAGTTTTCCTTTAGTTCTGTGGCAAGTGTTTTTTTCTTCATCTATCATTTCTCTTGGATTTCTTCTTCATTGCTTAACATTTGTAATTCAATTTTATGTGTACCTATTAAAATGCATTGTATCAGTCAGGATTTACCAGAGAAACAGATACAATACATGATATATAAGTACATGAGAATATACAAGGTTCTTACAACAGCTACCCACAAAATAGGGTATGGAAGAGTGTAGAGGTGTCTGCACACTGGAGACCTGAAGGGCCCTGTCAAAGATCTGAAGCTCACTGCACTGTCCAAGGCAAGTCTGTGTCAGGAGGCTGATGGGTCCATGATAGAAGACTGAAGGATTTGTGTTGGAAGTTGGAGTCTGCCCTGGAAGCCAGGAGATGATGTCCAAGGTGCAGGTGAAAACTAGATCTCCTCTGAAGAACTACAAGCATCTCTGTCCTTTAGTGTCCTTTTAAACCATCCAAACAACAAGTCATCCTAGGGTAGGTTTTCTACACTCTAGGGTGTGGAGTTGCTGAACCAATGTAGTTGAACTTCTCTTACTTAAGTTGGCACAATCAGTCATCCATCACAAACACTATGCATGTTTTGAAGCAAAAGATGTATTGCTGACAATTTTACATTTTGAACTGAATTTTTTGTACTAGTACATATTTTTAGACATAGTGATTACAAACTGTAATAGTTCTTATGTTTCCATTCTAAAATTCTGGAATTGTCTGCAAGGTGGAACATTTAAGAAGACACTGGGTCACAAAGGCTCTTCCCACAGCATGAAAGGTATTAAAGCCCTTGTAACAGAGACATCAGGAATCATTTTGTCCTCTTGCACTTCCACTTTTTGCCTTGTGATTGTACAACAAGAAGGTACATCTGTACAGCAGATACCAAATACCCATGCTGTGATTTTAGATATCCCAGTCCACAGGACTTTGAGAGAAAATAAATTTCTGTTCTTAATAAAATACTCACTGTGTTATTTTGTTATAACAACACAAATGGACTAAGACACAAACCAGTGCACCAAGTAATTGTTTAACTGATTTGCCAAGTGAATAATTTCTGATTTGCATAATATCCTGTTACTACCTATTACAGCAATTGAAGTATACAATTCTTACATGATCTCTCACTTAATTCTTACAAGGACACTATGAATCAGAACAATGTTTATTACTTTTTTTGTAACCTAGACACAGGTTACATTACTTACCCAATATATGTTGAGATAGGGATTCATCTACTTTCAAATCTTACTGCTTCAATCCAATAAAAGTGAAGCATAATTAGATTTCTACTAATAATGGTCTTGGAATGTCTTAGAAGCTGACTAGAAAATTGAGCTGAGAAGAAGCTTTAGTCTAGAATTAGGAGGAACTTACTCGGAAAAATCTGTAGCCACATGTCTGATTTCTGATTTTTTTAAAGTTCAGTGCATGGTCAATTTTAGAACTTGATCAAGAGTCAGAAATATATGGCTTCTTGGCCTTTTGACTAAGATCAAGTGCAAGATTCAGGAATAAAGTAGAATATTTAACCCAATAGTGTGACATGAGAATATATTTCTTTATTTTTGTGATAAGAATTGAGTGAACAAGAGTACAAATGCCTTAAGTTAACTTCAAACAAATCAAGACATTTATAAACAGATCAGATATATACATATTAATAAGATATGGCTTATAAAAATAAGTTATATGTACCACACAAGTAGAGAAAAATCTCTTCTGCAAATTAGGAGAACATTAAAGCACTATCTATAGCTTATATCTTCCCTTAAAAGGCAAAAATATGTGTATGTTGTGGTAGAGAAAAGCTTTCTGACCTGCATTTCTTCATCACAGCATGAAAATAGATCAGTTATATTTTTATATTTCCCTGTACATTATGTTGAATATCACTTTCTTATAAAATTTCTATACTTTATGTGTGTGCCTATGTGTGTATTTTGATGCTGACTTACAGATGCAAAAGACTGAAATATTAAATAGCATTTTCTCAGAAAACCAAGAAATAGTAGTTCTTACATTAAAAATCCACCATTTTTGCTTTCAAGTGGATTGTTTCTTTAATGCTATCAAGTTAGCATAATACTTTTGTTTTTGTTTTATGAGTTTAAGAACTACCTCGAGAAGCAAGGTGATTAACGTGTTAAATGGAGTGTAATTAAAACTATCAAGTGGATTGCAAGTGTGAAAATACATATTTATTTGTCTTATAAAAGATGCCTTTTTATGTTGCCTAAGAAAAATTTACAGTTAGAAATACATGAATTTTTAAAAGTAGAATTCAAAAGGCACAGATCTATGTAGTACTATTCAGTATGCCCTTTGGGTGGGCCAGCCTAAACAGATGGACCTTCAGTCTGCATGAAAGGCCAATTGATGTGATTTTGCCAAATGAGTTTGGAAAAAAAAGTTTCACATTCTGTCTTATTAATAAGTGGTTCACATATTTTCTGAAAACTCAAATTTAATTATACAGTTCTTTCCAATTCCTCATAGAAAATCTCGGTGGCTAGCTGTAAAGCCTGAACAAAGTTTAAATACTTAGCTTGAAATCTGGTATTACTTGATCCTGGTCTGTTATTTTGACCTCAAGTTTTATCGACCCTCTTCAAAAACCCTTTAAAATCCGTGAGATGGGTTTCCTCTCCAAATTACAAATTGACTCTGTCTGACTCTCAGCTGGGGCTGTCTTTCTTATGATCAAAAGAACTTCTCCTCATGCTCTGTCAGTTGTCTCAGGTATAAGGCTTCCTATTAACAGCTAACTAGTGAAAATTTTTTCTTTCTAAATTTCTTGAGCCCATGCTGTGCATTTCAT